>JAXCEF010000464.1:0-41503 GCA_037178605.1 Colletotrichum euphorbiae | reverse complement strand
CCCTCCCCCCTGGGGGAGCAGACCGTTGTTGAGGAATGATTACGGCAGATTTGGGTTGGAAGCCAAAAGATGAAACCCCTGAGGTAGCCAAGCCGAGGAAAAGGCATTTAGCACACGGAGCCGTCGTTCGAGTTGATATCTGCATTCTAAGATGGGCCGTGCTGGAAACGACTTAAAGCAACGACGGCTTTGTGGAGGCACGCGATCTTGGACTCATTCGTCGGCAACCGTGCTAGATCTCAGCTACCGAGCTAGCGCCGACACTTCAGAGGCCCCCCCCCCGAGTCGAGATAACGAAGAAATAGCGGAAGGCAAGGCGTTGCGATCAGGCGAGGTGGGTGTCTTTGACAATGAGATGAGCGTGATGTTGAAAAGGGCTCCGCAGCCAAGCGCTGAGTTATCGGATGGCATGTCAACTGCACCCGCCTCTCGTGCGGTCAACGTTCAAGATGAACCTAATCCGGTGAGATAATGAGTTGCGATCGCCAGTCACCCGACGGATTAAGACAGCTGGACCAGGCCGACAGGTGCCAGCCTTTCTGTATTCCGTAAGGTGGCATGCGCGCATGGGTTGAGTCGGTACTCTGGTGTATGTAGGCGAGATCTGAAACAAAGGTCTCTTCCGGGCCTTTTTTTTTTTCGGGCTGGCTGCAGAGTAGGAGTCTGCAGTGGCTCATCTTCCCGTGCAGCCGGCCTCGATCCTAGCATCCTAGAAGTTAGGGAGCGGCCAAGGCAGCTGTGCTCTTACCCAATACTAACAGGATCCGAAAATATGCGCCGGCGGTGATGCGGGTCCTAGAGGGAGTGAACCTTTTAGGCTTCGCGGCCTCCTCCAGGTTCTGGGGTGGAGCAATCGACTCAACCAAGAAGAAATGGCTCCAAGAGTTCGCTTGGGGTTTCCAAAGTATCGAGCAATTGACATGTTGAGTGGCATCGTGATTCGTGGGCATCTGCCGGTGTTGCTTTTGGAGCTGATGACGACTGGCCCAGTTTCCGCGATGGCCACTGAGCACCGAGCACCAGAACCACCCACAGACAGTTGAACCTGTGCGCCGATCCTGGTCCGTCATGTTCGACATCTCAGGCCCACGATCGGCCATGCGCACTGATATGAGGTTTGTTAAGACTGGGACGATCTTTTCCTCTGTGCGCTAGGCGAGGCCGATTCTGGACGAATTATCTCAATCGTGGCCTGTTCCGGCAGCTGTGTCGAGGAGCAGGGGAGTAGTAAAATTCTGTCGGATATCAGGATGCAGGAAACACCTGGTTGCCCGACATGACGGCGAGATGGCAGGCTGGAGAAGCGGGTGAAGTGGCATTCACGGCAAGGAGGCTCGCGCAGGTCACCGTTGAGGGCCTTTTTGAAACATGGAAAAGCATGCTAAGGCAAGCCCTCACATTAGAGCCATGCAAGCGATGTCGGTCGACAAGCAGGTACGGCAGGGAGGACGATTTTGATAGATGCCGACTCGAGGCAAAGTGCATCAAGCGGGCATTGAAGCGAGCGGTGGGATGCAGACCGCTTCCGTTGCTTGCTTGGTTGTTGCTGCTTGCCTACCGTCTACGTGCGCCGTCTGGCTAGGCCATTCGTATTCATTGGAATATGGCAAAGCGCTTCGTCTTCTGCAGCCGTCCCATGGGTCCTGAAGGAGCCGTGAGAGGGCACCGGATTTTATCCACCCAGGGAGAGGGTGTGAGGCAGAAGCCTGCCGACCCCTGAATGTGATGCATGGTTGGCTGGTCGACTTGGAACTGATTGACTTGGTTGGCAATGGACTCTGGCGTCTGTTGTGTGGGTGTCCACGATGCCGGACGAACAGGTGGCAGTAAGGCGTTTGGTCTTGTTTGCTCAGTCGGGAAGGGGCAAGATTACGTTCACGATGTAAGGACGAAATGAATCGTAAGCTAGGCTGCCCGACGACAGGGAAGCATGAGGTTGAATTGCGGGCGAGGGTCGATACGATGATTGTTCAAGTCAGTGTCGACATCACAATCTGTCAGACAGCGGGCTTGTGGGGGGCGCTCCACCAGAGTGAATATTGCGCCAGGGGTCTTTTTTGGTACGTTTTATTCCGAGGGAATTGGATCCCGTAGATTCTTTCATGTCGGCCCGGCGAGTAGATTGGCCAAGCGCCAGGTCGCGGCTATTCGATTCTGAGGGGGAAAGCTCCCGACTCTCTCTGGCTTGCGGGAATGGCAGACTAGTATCTCCAGTATCTCCTCGAGTTGCTCGCAATGAGTCGTAAACGACGTATCGGCGGCCTGGCTGGAGAAGGACGAGACCGTTTTTTCTTGAGTGGTTGGTTGATGTAGTGTGTGATAGACAGCAGGCGTACGAAGGGCCGGCCGGGATTCGCTCCTCGTGGGAGGAACGCTTCTTACACGTGCGTCAGCGGGCAGAGGCATGGGACGATGGCGTGTCCGCAGAACGGAAGAGACCAAATTCCAATGTACATAATAACCAAGACCACTTGGGAGAAGTTTGCAGGCGTGTTGTGTAAGTGTTAGGCAGGACGTCAGTCCTAGCATGGAAGCCAAGAGACTGAATGGGATGGACAGTTGCATCCCTTCCCATTGGGCGGAAGCTGTTAGTGGGCATTGCAACCATGTCGGCATGGAGTTGGCCAAGGGCCTAAGGACGATGCGATATTAGCTGCATCATGAATTCATGGGGCGGGCATCGGGCGGCAGCACAAAAAAGCAAGTGAGGGGAAGAGCGAATTCGAAGACTGAAGTGCGTGCGATTCCTTGTCGTGTCAGGGTCGTCTCTTGGGGGTGATAATTCCGTTACTGTTGGAGCTGAAAAGAAGGTCCCACCCCCCGAGGAGCGCGGGTGGACACCTCACGACCGGAGAAGGAGAAGGAAGAGGAGAGAGCATCCGTCATCCATGGATGCGGAGGAAGACTGGAACTGGAAGGCATTCGTGTGGGAAATCCTTGAGTGAACAACCCGTTGCACGAAAAGGGTCTGGCTGATAGGGTACCTGGCTACCTCGCTACCGGGCTACCTGGTTAGCTTAAGGTAGGGCTGCCTCAGAGTAGCAGCAGCAGTGGACGACGGGGGCCTTTTATACCACATCAGTCCTGAGTCAACAGTGGGTTGGCAGTGGTGCTGCGGGCCGGCGTCGCGGTGTCGCCAGTTGATCGACAGGCAAAATGCCCGCGACAGTGTTGGTGGTCCAGGGGAAAGCCCAGGGACTCGACCAGAGTAGTGTACTGCCGCCTAAGGTACTTCTATCTAGGGGTAGTGCGCACCTACTGGGCTCTTCCCTGGCACGGTACGGTACCTACCTTACCTACCTACCTAAGGCACCTAAGGTAAGGTAGGTATTACCTGGTAAGGTACCGGGTACTTGAGTTCAGGGACCGCAGAGACTTTGTTTCGGGGACTTTAAGAGAAGGCTCCAGGAGAATGCAGACGGTATAGCAATACATATTGGTGGAAGGTAAGGTACGGGTATACAGTATTGGCAGAAATCAATGACTAGCATGGATCGAGATTCAATGGCTTCGTGACTGATGACCCGGGGAGGGAAAAGATGAACAGAGAGTACCTTAAGGTACGGATAAGGTCCCCGGGATTATGTAGCACTCACAAGACTGGCATGGCATGGGGTACTCGATAACACGGCGCGAACGTGAATGAAATGAATTGGAAGCGTGAGGTGAGGCAAGGCAAGTTAAGTTACAGTGGCGTCAGAAAAAAACGCCAACTTTTTGGTGCGGGTTGGCGTGTAAAATTGGCTTTTTTTTTTTAATACCCACTGTTAAGTTACCTGAAGGTATGACGGGACGCCTACTGGCACAAGCTGATGAATACAGTAGCTGCCGCGAGACACGCAACGGAAATCGAGAGACATTCTGCGATGCTGTCTTACTGCATGTCATTGCTTCTTCCTCTTTCTTGACATCACATCTCCCAGAAGAAACACCTTACAGTACCTAGTAGGTAGAACACGTCCCAATCAAACATAGCAGCTATCCGTCTGACCGGTCCAACAGATTGTGAGGCATGTGCCCAATCTTGTAAAAAGTCTAGCTCAGGGTTCTTCAGAGACATGAATGGAAGACGAGGACGACGCTGGTCTTCATTCCGGCCTTGCTTTCTTTTGGTGACTTTGGATGACGGCGCATTACAGAAAACACTTGAGGAATAGCACACTTAACAGCCCTATTGACTGTATCACAGCGCCTTGGCACCCGGCCTCACTGCCCTCAGAGATTGAAGGAAGTTAGCCAGGGGTACACGTTGTCTACGGTAATTAGCGGTTCAATCCATGTGTCGGATACTGGGTATCAGCCAAAGTGCAAAGTGCAAACCCCCAAATCAGTGAGGAGCCTTTCCATTCCCATTTCCACCTAAAGGAACATCGACCTTGCCTTATTACCTTATAGATAGGTACCTACTGTGTGCCTTACTTACCGGTATACCTTATCCGTACACTGCACTCTGTTTTCACCGGCGTTCCTGCCCCGGTGAACGTGCGCTGCTCTGCACTGCATTGCTACTGGCAACTCCAGTTCTCTCGACCGTCGCCTTCCCCCGTATTAAAAAGGGCCCGCTTAACCCACACCCACACGAATCACCCCTCTCCAAACCGCACGCCACCACCTTCTCCTCCTCCTTGTCCTCCACCACAGCGGTAACTGCGAATGAAGGCGCTGGTGCTTGCCCTTTTCCACCCCTCGCGTCGGGCCCGATCACCATATTAGCTTCCCATCCTGTCCCAGACCGTACCGTGTTGTCGTTCGCTGCCCGTCGTCCGTTGCGCTTCCGCTGCCTCGTTGCCCGTACCTGACCCTAAGAGAAAACCACGCTGGCGCCGCCTGAAGAAGAATAGATAATCACACTGCGCGTGGCTTTCAGTGCTTGGCTGCCTTTTTTTTTTCTTCCTTTTCCCTCTCCTTCGTCCTTTTCCTCCTGTTGCTGTTGTTGTTGGTCCGCGTCTCCTTCTCTTATCCGGGGGTTTCTTTTTTGGAGGCTCTGTGTCTGTTCGTCTGTCAACACCGAGGAGGAAAAACGAAAGAGGAAGAAAAGTTTTGGGCCAAGCACAAGAAAAACAGCCTCACCCTCTCTCTCTCTCTCTCTCTCTTCCCCTCTCTTTCGCGTCCGCTGCTCCCCGTTATCTTGACAGGCCGACTGAACCTAACGAATCTAAACTTGATCTGTCGACCTGGCTGACGCCTCTCGTCGCTCCTCACCTCACCTCCTCAACACCAACATACACAAACGCCAAACAATCAACTTCCCACCCAATTTTCCACTTCTTCGGCGGCTTCCTCTTCTTGCTGTTCATTCGCTCTCGCGACCTCCGACGTCCCGGACCGTCGCCTTATCTTCAACTCCATTCACACCATCCGCCGTTCGAGGTCCTTCACGCCGCCTTGGTACCCTTCCTCCGATCCCGATCCGATCCATTACCTCCGGCTACCCTGCTCGACTGCCCCCTTTTGCTCCGCTGCTGTCGCCGTCGCCGTCGCCGTCGCTGTCGCTGGTCGAAGAGCCGTTGCTTTTTTCCTGGTTCGTGCGTTCACCGCCTTCTGTCTCCCCTCTCTTCTCCAGTCCTGTATGGAGACCTCCCAGGCGCCCAAAGCTAAACGAGCCGATTCCCTACAGTCATCGCCTGAGACTTTTTCTTAGAAACCTCCCGGATCCTGGCACCCCTGCCCTGTCTTGTCCGCCCACCGCAGTACTACCCAACTACCCCCAGTTCTTGACCGACCAGTCAACGACCCAGAGACCCCGAGACCCTCTCGCGACTTAAAGCCCGGGCCAGCCCCGTGCGAACGAACAAGACGAGGGAAAAAAAAATATACTCGTCGGCCATACACACCGTCCAATCGTCCGTCAACTGGCTGGTCACCAGCAAGTGACATGTCATGGACAGCTCCTCGACGCCGCTCGCCGACTACTTCTGGATCGCCGGTGTAGAGTCCATTTCATACAATGACCCTACCCCGCAGCCGCCCCCGTCCAACCTCGAGTCCACCATCGCCGAGGACAGCGAATATGAGGACAGCGATGGCGATCTGAAGGCTACCCCGAGCAAGCGCGTTGCCCGTCCTTCGAGGCAGAACTCCGGGGGCCGCACCGCCAACGGCCGCTTCTCTATCCATACTCTGGACGAAGTCGATGGGAACACGAGAAGCAACCGCAGCAGTGCTACGATTCGACCGATCCAAGCCGGCCCCATCAATGGCACCAGCAGCCCGACGAACGGTGCGAGCAGTCCTCCCGGCACCGGATTCAACGGCCTGAACGGCCTCAACGGCCTGCATGGACTGAATGGACTGAATGGCTTCAACGGGGATATGCCCTTCATGGAGGGGTTCGATTTCGACAAGGCATTGCTCAAGTTCGCAGCTGAACGGGAGAACTTCCTCGAGGATCTGTCCTTCAGTGCCGGAGCCAAGGCGCATGCCAGACCTATGATCAACCCGCGAGCCGAGCGCATCAAGGCCGACGAGGGTGATATGAGCGGTCGGAGGAGCCCTCTGCGCAGTATCGAGAGGAGCATCAAGGGAAGCATCCGCCGAAAGATGAGTTTCAGGGACATGAACAGCATGCGCAAGCAACCCACCACTCCTAGAGCAAGCACACCGGGAGTCGGTACGATTCCCCGCCAAGGTCCATCCTCCACCTCGCAACCTGCAAGTCCCTGCCGGCCTACTAACACGCTGCCTCCAGCTTCAATTAGGACCGCCAAACGCCTGAGCAACTATAACTCCGTCATTCCTCCCCCGGAGCCCCTGAACACAGACCCAGACATGCACCCCCTCAAGAGGCGTTTCGAGCCCGTATTGCTGGATAGGTACCCTGCCAAGGACGCGACCGATGAGATCAGCCGTCGTGGAAGGTTCCCGGATTACGTCCCCATGTTTGCTTTCCCCAATGACATCCAGATTGTTTCTTCAGATGACCGACCCCGTTCTACCTGGCACGGTTTCACCATGACATCGGACGACAACTCCAAGATCTATGGTATTACCATCATTATTTGGACTGCCATAACGTCTGAGGTTGCCGACGAGGTGGAGAAGCGATGTGAGCAATGGCGACAGAGTCACATGTCTAACGAGGAGCGAGAGTTGGCGGCTAGCTTGGGTGTGCGACTCGCGGCTGAGCGCGCCCACCTCTCCCAGCTGCTCGCGAAGTTGCCGACGATCCCCTCGGGGTCTTCGGCTCGTGACACTCTGGATGACCAGATCAGCGCAGTGGAGGAGAAGATCACTCTCATGACAGAAATGTTGAGACCGCTGCGGCACGGTGCCGCGTCCAAGATTGACGGATTGACCGCCGGTGAGAGCGGATTGTGGGCCCCGAGAGCCTACGGCATCTTGGGCAGAGACGTCACAAGAATGTCATTCTGGAAGGAGTGGTTGAGAGCCGTTGTGGTTCCCATGACCGATGGAGCCATATTACGAGTTCCGCCTAGTTCTCCCAAGGTTGGGCGCTGGCAGCCTCTGGAACGCTATGTCGTCAACCTCTGCACCGAAGCTTTCAGCCCTTTATCTTCCAAGACGCAGGTCGAGCTGGGCGTGCGGGAACTGCGGTTGTACTGCCGGAAAGAGGCCACAAATGAGATTCCTGGAGCGAGAACCATCGACATCTACGCCTTGTTTCGATGCCTTTCAACGGAGAATATCGTGACCCTCTTCGAATACGCCATGTCAGAGTCTCGCATCATCTTCCTCTCTTCCCACACGGGTATGCTCCATCTGGCGTGCCACGCACTGGCCAACTTATTGTATCCCCTTAAGTGGGCGAGCATCTTTATTCCTGTGCTTCCTGCGCGTCTCATCTCCGCTCTGGAGGCGCCTTGCCCATATATCGTCGGCATCGAGAGACGCTACGAGAAGATTGAGTTGCCTGAAGACGACTACGTGCTAGTCGACTTGGATATGGACACGATCGATGCAACAGCACAGCCCGTCCGCATGCCTCGGCAGCATCGCCGCAAGCTCATATCATTGCTTCACGTCGCCGCACCGCACCACATTCGCTACGGTGTGCAGACCGGACCTCCACCTTACGCAATGGAGGCTTACCCATATGATGCTTTCTCTGTTGAGAATGACACCCTCTTCAACTCAAGCGTCAGCTCAAGCGCACTGGGCAAGTGGGTTACGCAGAACTCTTCATCTTTTGCAGAGCCTGATCCTCCGCACACGGTGCGCCCTCCCATCTTCAACGCCTTCTTGCACTCCAGGGGCGATCACGGCAAATCCGACCGGCCCGAGACGAGCAAGTCGGGGAAAACCAGTCCTCAATCCTCCGTTTCCCCTGTGTCAATGAACTTCCCGCAAATGCCAACCACGCCTATTTCTCGTAGTGACTCTGGCTTCGCCCAGACTCTGAGGGAAAAGAAGTCCGGTCACTTCGACGAGAAATCCAGCCGCAGCTCATCGTTCGGTGTGGACAAGCACCCACCTCTTCACAGGCCAAGCTTGCCCTTCCTCAACGGACATAACGCGAGTATGTCGGTATCCGCCATTTCTGTTGACTCCCAGTCTTCGTATGGCGGTTATGGTGCCGGATATGCCCCTTCAACCTACGCCCAGTCGACCATTGCAGCATCTACGATCATGCCCAACATGTTGATACAGCCTGTCAGAAACACTGAGACGACTGTTTGGGTTGAAGGCCACTGCTTCAACTGGGTGCCCAACGACATGTCCTCGACTTGCTCTGTATGCGATGACAAGTCGGAGGGCGACGGCATTTACGAGTGCGAACATTGCAATGCCTTCGCTCACAGCCGCTGTCTGGGACACGTCTCGATTGTATGCAGTGAAGCGTTCCATCCTGACCGAGTGCGAGCTGCCTTCGTGCGCTGTCTCGCTAGCTTATTGTACACCTACAGAAAGCATCTCGGCCGCCCCACCAAGGAGCAGAAGAGCAATGGTCAACTGTACGCCTTCGACATGGATAGCTTCGTCAAGAGTCTCCCGTACGACCAACAGCCGTACGCAATTATGTTACGAGACACCCAAGGTACTTTGCCCCTACTCGCTGCTTGATGAAGCGGTACTAACGATCACTTAGCGTTCAATGAGTTCATCCACGAGCGCGAGACTCATTCAGGCACCCATGCCTCAATCCGTCTGTTTGACGAGATCATTATGGCAAAGAAGGCTAGAGGCCGTCCCACGTTGTCGTCAGGACTCTCCCGCCTGTCGACCCTTCGCATGTCGCACGGCGCGTCGAGTAACGCGTCAGGCTTCGCCGCGCCCTCCAAGCTCAGGATCCCCGCTTATCTGGGCGACACGTCTGATCACATGTGGCGAACTGCTTCGGTACCTGTCCCCAACGCCAAGTTCCCCGGCGAGTACCGAACCGTCGTTACTCGGATTCCCACCAAGCTTGAGCCTACCTTGATGAGGGAGCCTCGTGCGATTCAAGGCGTACCACGACCTGAGCAGCGCAGGGGTGGCCTCCTACGCAAACAGGTGCCTAGCATGGTTGGCAGTCCGCCGAAGTAAGGGGCGCCGACGGGACACGCCGGACCACGCCGGTCACGATTCGACGACCAAGCTCAGCATCTGCTTCTGGGGTTGTACGATAGGGAGACTGTATGTTTAATAAATGATCGGAGGCAGAACTGTACAAAATTCACACAAACGGCATGGGGGGGGGAGTCCGGGGATAAAAGAGGCCAGGGGTCTCAAAGAAGCTGTCCTTTTTTTTTCTAAACCAAGTCTTGTTGTTTTTTCCCTTCCCGGCTGCGAGAAGGAATTTGGATTCAGAGGCCATTTCCGGATAATTGCATCGTCGTCGAGTAGGAAAATGCGAACAGACAAAGTAAATAGGCACAGAGAGAGAAAGCAATGATGGGCGGGTGGCAACTTTTGCAAAGTCGACCTCGCGGACTTTTTTTGTCCTGTCGAGAGCCGAACTTGTTTTAAATTTTTTGCGCAACCAGACAGAAGACCGACGATGAATACATAACGACCCTTTGAGGTCTGCTATAAATCGCAAACAGCAGCCTGAGACATTTTTGCCGCAGCGTGATCTTTGACCGTTTCGAAACGTTTCTCTCGAGGCGGCGTTTCAAGGCGTAGTAGATAGCATGGCGACATTTCTTTTCCCCTCTCGGGATGATTTGATGTGGATTCTATTCAAGCTGATTTCGTCTTCTTGGTGCGCTTCTCCCCGTCTGTGTTGTATAATCTGTTTTGACAAAACACACATTGTAGGTTGCTAAGCCACCACCTCTGAGGCGAACGTCCTTCCCCTCACACGATGCCACACAACACGGCATCCGGAGCCTGTTGTTCCTCCTCCGCTCACCAGTCGACTGATTGGCCCTTACGGATGTTGGTGGGGGGGGGAGGGAGAAGAGAGATAGAGAGAGAGAGAGAGAGAGAGAGAGAGAGAGAGAAGAAAGGCATTCACAACCGCCATACACCACGAGGAGGTAAAAAAAAGGAGGGAAAAGGAAAACAATGAACCCCAGCCGGCAGTAACGAAAGAAGAAGAAGTCATCAAAAGCAAAAGCCCTCAGGCGAACTCGTCCTCGGGCTCCTCGATGGTGTTCTTGACGCGGACGAGCATGGTCGTCTTCCACCTGTCGAGCTTGGAGACCTGGTCGTACTGGAAGAGCTTGTCGGTGAATTCCTCCTGGGCGCCGGCCTCGACGGCGGCCATGAGGTCGTTGAGGAGCATGGCCTCGCGCTGCTGGGCGAAGCCCGGGTCCATGTCCGTGTACTTTTCCATGGCGCGGTGGGCGGCCACCATGTCGCCCGAGGCGAGGTGGCAGATGCCGGCCTTGAGGAAGTAGTCCTTGACGCTGTACTTCATCAGGTTGTTGTTGATCGAGGCCGCGGCCACCTTTTCATAGTTCTCGATGGCCTTGTAGTAGTCGCCCTCCAGGGAGGCCACGTCGGCCACCTTGAGCCAGAGCTTGTTTGCGAGGCTGTTCAAGAGAGAGAGAGAGAGAAGTGTGTTAGCAGACTGTCTTGTCCTTCTCCGAGACTGCTTCCGCGGCGCCACCAGTCTTGTGTGAGCAAACAAACCGCGGGCAAAGAAGAGGGGAGGGGGGCCTCCACTTACGCAGCTGCGTTGTCGCCCTCGTACCACCCGGCAGCAGCCTCGTACGCCTCGAGAGCCCTCTTGGAGTCGCCGAGCTCCTGCTCAAACAGCTCGCCCAAAGCCTCCTTGTGGCCCGCCGCGCGGCGGAAGTTGCCCTTGGCGCAGTACTGGTTGACGGCAACGTCGAGGCAGCGCACGGCGGCCTCCGGGTCCTCCTTACGGTAGGCCTTGAAGGCGTCGACGAGTGTGTTGGCGGCGTCGTCGGGTTCCTTTAGGTTGTTGGTTTGGACCTGGGCTGCTTTCTCAAAGGCTTGGCCTGCTTCGCGGTCTGTTGATTTGATTTTTTTCGGTCAGCGAGGAGAAGGACTTTTGGGCGTTGGGGTGGGGGGGAAAGGGTATTCTGCGTACAGGAAGAGGGAGGAAGGGAGATAGAGAGAGAGACTGACTGAGCTTTTGCATCTTGAAGGCGTTGGCCGCCTGGATGTACAGGTCCGCCGCATTCTGGTACTTTTCCTCACGGCCGCCGAAGAAGCTGAAGCCTCCCCCCGCGCTCGAAAGCGTCTTGTCTGCCTGTATGGCAGGTTAGCTTCCACCTTTCGTTCTCGTTGACAAGTCTTTTTCCTCAGGACAGTATCTTCATCCGTCAACTCACCTTCTGCAGCAGGGCTCGAGGATCCTGAGCCATGATGGGAAAGGACAACCCCGATCTGAACAATCAAGTCTTGTGTAGGTTTCGGAGGAATCGGAGGAATCGTACGTTCGGTGTCGATCTTGAAGATAAAACGTTGTTGTTGCGCCAAGTAAAAAAAAAAGAACAGGTCGCGCGAAGGTGTCGTCGTCGATGCTGTAAGAGTAGTTGCGAGTCGTTTGCGAGTCGTTTGCGAGTGCGCTGGCATCAAGCGGTTCCCCGGAGGTGTAGCAGCAGCAGCGTCAGGTCTGTCTACCCGCCCGCCTCCGACCCGCCCACTCACCTCAGCGAGCTATGACGCGCGGGGGTGGTGGTGGTGCGGTGTTGTGGCTTAGAGCGGTGTTTTAGCAGGCGGGTAGCTTCTGCTTGCGTAAGTGGAGGTCGCCAAACATCCCCCCGTCAAGCTGACACCTCCAGGGCGAAGTCCTCTGGTGGGGTGAGGTTGTACCTTAAGGTACGTTTGTTGCCTGCCCCGGTACGAAAGTACTTTTTTTTTGAGCGTGAAGAAACCAATCCATTGCTACGAACCAGGGTCAAGGAGCAGCTCCAGATTGATTCGAACAAGACCTCGAGCTGCTCTGACTTCATCCGTCGTCAATCGCATTGTGTCTTCGACATACGAGCCACGATTTCTTCCCAAACGACCACGTATCGTCCACTCGAGCTGCCAGATCTCACACGATGCGACCCCTTTGCATACGATGCGGCGCTTTCCTCCGCCAACAACGCGCCCTCGCCACGTCCGCTAACCGACCCGCTACGCCTGCGAAGTCAATTAGAGAAATGCTTTCGAAGCCGACGTGGTCTGTCGCCTCCTTGTTGCCAAAGTCAGACAACGCGGGAAACTCCGTCGAAGAACGCATATCGCGCGCGAAATTACACCATCTCCTCCGCCTATCCGCCCTGCCTCTACCAGAGACGGAAGCTGAAGAGGCGGCCATGCTGCGGACTTTGCACTCGCAGCTACACTTTGTCCGCGACGTTCAAAATGTGGACACTTCAGGTGTCGAGCCTTTGCGCTCGCTACGCGACGAGACCACAGAAGGGGTAGCGAGGGCGACTGTTGGCCTGCAACAATTACAAGAAACCTTGGCGAAGGAGATTCGCTTCGGGCACAAGAGACGACCAAAGAGACAACGCCAAGACAGCCTTGATACCAAGGGTGCGGAAGATTGGAACCCTTTGGAGACAGCATCCAGAACGGCTGGAAAATACTTTGTTGTCCAGAGCAAGAAAGAGGAATCTTGATACCCACAGCACAATATACCTGGTGAGAACCATTCATGGACAAAGTTTACATTTCTCGTTGCTAGTGTTGTTATGCCCGCCGTCGTTTCCTGTACCATGGCTAACCTCGTTATAAGTTTGCTTCCGTAACCCTCGCCTGTCTCCTCCGACAACCATATCTCGTACATAACGATATCTCTACCGATCATCCCAGCTAAGATGCTTTCCGTAGCCTAATCCTGGATCTTCATCTTGCTCATTCTCGATTCGAGCTTGACGTCGTTCTTGTGCTTGACTTCCTCCTGGATCTGCGCAGCCTCCTTGTCCGGGTCCACGTAGGCCGGCTTCTGGCTCTTGTCCTTGCCGTATTTCTGATCCATGAGGCTCAAAGTATGCTCATCCTTGCAGATTTGGTCGTAGTCGAGATCCTCCCAGCCGATGTTCTTGAGAATGGTGCCGATCATGTATTGGTACCTCAGGTGGCCGCTAACCAAGTTGCTTACATCGTAGTTCTCAACCCCTTCAGCCCCTTGAATCGGTTGCAATCCTGCCACGCCAAATTGCAAGTTGGAGGTGCGGTACAGAAAGCCGAGGATGTAGTCGTTCTCCGAGTAGACGTTGATGAGTCTGCCCGCGACGACGCTCTTCAACGCAAGCCATACTCGGCTCTCAGAAGGAGCTGGAGTACCGATCATGACGACCGATTCGACGAGACCGAATTGGCGACGCTCCGCAAGCACCATCAAGCAGGTGTAGATGGCTCGAGCAGCTAGGCTGTAGCCAATGAGGCTGACGGGACGGTCACCTTGGACTTTTCTGCTGATGGCTTCGGCCAGGATCATTCCAACCTTCTCAGCGCGGACCATGCCGACGCTCCAAGGATTGTCGATCACCTTGCTGACCTTGAGGAGGCCGATGGGCCACATGGCCGACATGAGACTGGCAAAGACTGGAAGGTCAGCATCTGCGATGAGGGTTCAGAACGTGAGAGGCTTACTAGTCCGCGTGATGATTTCCTTCTTGGCAACACTCCAAGCAGTACTCTTGATGACAGTCTCGAGTGAGTTACCCATATTCATCAGGTTGGCGACCTCCCATCTGACGGCATATACCTCGCCTTGATGGCCAATGCAACGCCAGGGGTTCACAATATCTTCCTTCTGCGTCAACCAGCCACTGAGAGCGAGGACAACACGGAGTCGTCGATCCTTCGGCGGGATCTCCTTAGCATCGCGATACTCCTCCTTCATCTCGCCATGCAGCGGGAGGAATGCAAAGTCGGCGACATCTTTGGCGTACTGATCCATCATCTTGGACGTCTGTCGAGCACCATAAATGCCGAAAAGGCTGCCAACAACAACACCGCTCGAGGAGAGCGTTCCAAGCAGTCCAGCGGCGGCCGTGGAACCAAGTCCAACACCACCCATGACGGTGCCAATACCGGCAGCAACCAAAGGTGCAGCCAGACCACCTGTCACGCCGATGATAGCAGCTCCTGCAGCTCCAGCCAGGCCGACCTTCCAGCGCCTTGAGGACTTGTTCTCTGCGGCCTTGTCCTCGATGACTTCCTCAGCGTTGACCTCCTGAACAGTCTTGCCGAGACCACGGGCAACTCGAACTTCATCCTCCTGGAAAGTGCGGAGACTAAGATGAAGCGATGAGGTCAATTTGAACATGAAGACGCGAGAGAATGCCGTGTATTGCTCCAGTGACAGCAAGAGTAGCAGAACTGTGTGGAGAACGAGCTTACGGCGCTCAATAGGAAGGGATGACAACGACGTAGACGTCGGAGCGAATCGCCGCATGAGCCACGGGTCATGTTGAGCTTGATGAGTGGCTTGGGGGCCTATGCAGGTTAGCAGGAACAACCAGAGGTATCATAGACGTCGCTGCTTGGCAAAATGGCCAGACTTACCTCCAGTCTTGACGCTGAGGGGGGCGCCTCTACCACGTCCGCGCGGCGTGCCACGACCTCCCTGAGATGCACCACGATCGCCGCGAGCGCCGCGGGATGCACGACCACCCCTGCCACCACGACCGGCAGAGGTTTCGGGAGCATCGGGGTCTTTGACGGAGATGTCCTTGACGCGCAGCAAGACATTGCTCTGCCACTTGTTGAATACAACGAGGCACTCCTTCTTGAGCTCTTGTAGCTGGGGCGTCATGGCCTCCTTCTCCTCCTTCTCGACAATCGCGTGGGCATTGACGTATGTCTGACTAGCATTCTGTTGATCCGCGGATGATGAGGTGGGATTGTTGCCCTGGGGCTGAGGGGTCGCAGCAGGCTGGTTGCTCTTGCCCTTGAGCAAAGAGAGTGAAAGCCATGAGTGTTGGGGGTTCTCGGTCGATGCCGGAGTGATGGGAGGGGAGTGGAAGATGCTGCTGATCTGATCCTTCATGTTGTCCAAAATGTCGGAGACCAGCTTGATGATCTCGTTCTTCTCCTCGAGGGTGAAGACGCCGGTGAGGTCAGTCTGGGTGCGGCGACGCTGGCCGTGGGGACGTCGTGTGCCCGCCATGGTGTCTTGGTCGTCAGGATCTTGTTCCCAACTACCGTTTTCTTCTTCTTCCCAGGAGCAGATAGAGGATGCGTCCAAGTGCTCCTCGTCAGAGTAAGCGTAGTTGTATTGGTCCTCGTCAGGGTCGTCCGAGGAGCGATGGTAAGTGTTGATGTTGTGGTCAGGATCGGATGGTTGTGAGGTGGCAGAAGGGGTTTCTGTGTTTGTACGCCGGGGGTCGTTGTGTGATGGCAGGTTCGCCGGTGCTTCCTGCGCGACGGGTGCCTCTCCCGCGGCAGGTGCTGCCGGGGAAGGCGAGGAGGCAGGCGCAGCTTCCATTACGGGCAACTGCTCAAAAGGCTTTCGTCCTCAGGCAATGGCGAAGGCAGGATGGGGGCAGTTTTGGCAGGCAAGTACAGTACGGGGGCTACAAGAGGAGCAATTACAACTAAGAGGTAACGTGAATACGGTCAGGTAGACTACCTTTCTTTGGGGGCCACAAGATGGCGGCGAATCGAATTCTCTCTATAATGGATGGTCTGGGATTTTTCGTTTCAGTCTGTACCCATCACGAGAGCCGATAGCAAACAAACACAGTGAACACGGGAAGAGTAGGAAAAAAATAGGTGAGGGAGGGACATGAGCTCTGTTTGTAGTCGCGGCTTCCCGCGCTGGTCGACTGAGACCAACCGGTCCCTGACGTCAGTTGTCATGTCGCACGCAGACAACTGCTGAGGGTACGGAAACCGCATCAGTTGGTCATAGGCACTGTTTCCGGGGTAGGCGCGATCTTATCGATAACCAGCGCCCTATGAGAGGGTCCTATCGAGCGGTTAAGTTCGCTTGATTGGTGGTCGACGTGCGCAACGCCCCGCCCTCTCAAGCCACCCTCCGCGCATACTTGCAGACGCTAATGCTGATGCAAGGGTTTTCGGCCCTCTTCTGGAAGCTCCAGCCCCAGTTCCAGCTCACCCCTACCTCCAGTGGAAAGCTAAACCTTACCCAGTCGAACGGTTGCCGTCCCGTTTGACACCCAACACCGGCCCCGTTGTCAACTCTATTTTTGTCGAAGTCGGTGTATTCAGACGAAGACCGGTGAGCTGAGCTGGCCATCTATGCATCTCTTTATCTTCGTGATTTGTGGGTGTCCTTTCCGCGGACAGAGCATGCGGCCACAATATCGGACGACAAGGTCTTAACCACTGTGTAGCTTATTCTGGAAGCCACAGGATAGCAATTTGTGTCAACCTCAGGAAGCGGCTGTTTAATAGAGGCGGGCAGATTCACCCCTGAGCTTAGGCAGGAGCAAGGCAGCATCGACCTCGACTAATATGAAATTCTACTCTCAAGAGATAAGAGACTCTCAAATTTGAGTCTAGCCTTTTTTTTGGGCGGTACTCTCCCAGCTGGTGGTTGGCACATCAGCTTTCCACAGCCCCGATGCCACGGAAAGCTCCAACTTAGACAGCAGCCATCTCCGATACCATGCATACTTGCTATACAACCGCACAACTTGCTGCCCTTGTCCACTCACCACCAACATAATCCCAGGCACCCGTCTTGCTCCCGAGATCGAATAATCTCTATCCCCCACTATCAGTCATGATCATCCGACTCCTCGAGCGCGTAGGCAGCGCCTTGCTCAGCTTCTGCGGCCTCTCCCATAAGCACTCTCCTCGTAAGCCGCCAACCGAGAAAATTCGTGTCTACGAAATGGTATCGCCCAGGTTTGTATGCAGGACTCATTCACGCAAACGACCTGTGACGCTTGCTGTCCCAGAAATCATAATCTGGGATCCCGCGGGGGAGAGGATCGGTCTTAGAAGCGAATAAACCCTAAACCCTCGAAGATAGACACATGGATGATGGATGATTTCAAAGACGAAAACGACAACGAGGATTCCGTACAAGGAGACAACATCATGTCATGATTGGTTTCGGCGTCTCCGCCCACTCTCAGTCTCCCAAATCATGGTATCGAGCATGAGCAGCCAACGCAAACGGCGGAATACAGTGCCCACATAAGGGACACCGCGCCGTCTCCTCGCCATCCTCCCACGAATCACCGGCATCGAACTCGTCCAACTCCGCCTCGTCAAGCGAATCTTCAGAAACAGGCTGTTCGTCCTCGACAAGCGCGGTATCAATCTTCCAATGCCGCAGCACATCGTCCTGCCGCTTGAACATGACAGAAATGTCTCGCCCGACCCCAGGACCCGCTTCGCTTCCACTCGCGGCCATGTTGGCAACGCACACGTTCATCAGTTGCAAGTTCCACTTGTGGTTTGCCGGATAGAATTTCTTCGTCGTCGGGAGGAGGATCTCGGTTGTGAGACGTTCTGCGATGGAATCTGGGGTATCTTTGAGGTTGAAGACGAAGTTCGGGAGAGGTTGCGATCGGGAGATCCGTTGAAAGTTCGGGGTGGCGTCGGTGGGCCAGGATCGTATAGAAAGTCGCAAAGTCTTTGGATGCGCAATCCATCTCTGCCCACCTGAACTTGACGTACGATCTTCCGTCAGCAGATCGGTCCGCATTCGTCTGACCAACGAAGCAGAAATCTTTCGTAGTTCGTTCTCAAGTTGAGCCATTGTTTCCAGACCCTTGAATGTATCCTCGATACTGATTTGAGAAGGTATGTCACTCGCGTCCTTGACTTCCGTATCGTCGACCCCGTGCAAGAGACCCCAGACCCGCTCGCCAACGCCACGTTCCGATCCAGGACCACCAAGGAGCTCCTCTAGGGAGCTAGGTGCCGTGTCGGGATGAACACGTACATCGCGAACCTTCAGAGGAGACGTCTCTCTATCTGCGTCCTCTGGACCCGGCTGAGTCGCGAGGTATTTCGATTCAAGCAAACGCGATATCTTGAAGCCGAAACCCGGCACCTTCCTGACCGAATGCGCGTCCATGAACTCCTCAACAACACCATCAGTGAGAGACATGAGCGTCGTCTGGTTTCGCGGCTTATTAATACCACCGACAAGCTTACTGAGGAGCTTATTCGTCGAAATCCCCACCGAAGCCGTGAAGCCAAAGTCTTCTTCCAGCCTCATCCGTAAATGAAAAGCCAAATGGCTTCCAAGAAGCAGCCGAACATAATTCGGATTCTCGAAAGTTCCCAGCTCGGGGGTCAACCCATACACGCATCCAGCAGCCTTGGTAAAGTCACAAACGAACCCCTTTTCAGGATCCGACTTGGAAAGATGGAAAAATGACTTGGCCAACGACGCCCTGTTAAGACAGAACATGTTGTAGCTGACGATATCCGTGACATCTTCACCCTGATCAGTATCACGCCAATATCACCAAGACGAGAGGCAACACACCTACCCAAGAAGACCTCATCGAACCCCAACCTCTCAACTTTACCACACCACGAGAACCCCCTCAAGAACCCGAACAGCGTCTTGCTCGTGTCCCGAAACGGTGTCAGGTCCTCGCCCTCGATGATGACGAGATCGGGACATATCCTCTTGGCATCGGTGATGAACGCTAGCTTCTTCACACCGCGCCGACGGGCGACGTAGTTACACGTCGCGAGGATGTTCTTCTGCTTCACGCCCAGAGGCAGCGCCTTCAGCCGCGGGTCCCGGTTCTCGTAGACCGACGCATAAAAGCAGTCGTAGTCCTGTTAGATGTTATTAGCGAAACGAACACCGCGGAGCATAGGATGTGTGAGAGGACCAAGAGACAGACGTACGAAGTGGAGAATGACCCGGTCATCTTTTCTCTTGGGGGCCCTTCTTCTGGGCAAATCCATCGTCTCATTAGGTAGTCAGGACCCCGCCCGTCTCTCCCTCGCGCTACCTTAGGTAAAGAAGTCAAAAGAGAAATGCGAGATGCTGGTGGTGATGGAAATGCTGGATGAACTCCCACCGCCAACTACCTGATTTGGTCCTTGACCATGTGTGTACAGTTCACGGCCGATATCTTCCGGGAAGGGGGATGCACGTGGCGGTGCGCGTCTTGGGATGAGCCACCTTCAGATACGTTAAAGCTAAGAAACGGCGGGGTCGCTTATCTCACTGTAGCCACCAACGTGACGCCGGTGACCGCTTCCAAAGAGCGGAGCAGGCAGCTGTCTTCCTACCGTACCTACCCGGACCTTACAGTGTTATCACTTGCGTGCAGGCGCCACCTCCTGTGCGCACTTTACTTCGTGGAAAGGATGAACCTTCCCGAGTGGGTAGGCGCGTCGGCATCGGCCATCTTTCATAATCATCTCCCGTCCCGCCCCAGAAGCGAGAGTGCCGAGGCACCTGTTTTCCTGTACTGCACCGCCGTCTTTCCGCAGCGTGGTTGTCTGCTGCAGATGTCATGTCTCGCAGACAACCTCTCCACCACTGAATAACAGCAGAGGCACATTCCGCGTGTTCTGCAAAACGCCCGTTTGAGCGCTGAACCCCCTTCTCGTCCACATGCCCAATCTGATTCGCATTTCCGCCTTGCTTTTGTGAGACGCCGCGAAGGACGTGATCTCTGCACTTTCTCTCCTCTGCCACCCGCATGATAGGCAGCCAGTCTGCCGCCCGAACTCCCACGCTACCGTGACCACCACCTCTATCCACACGCAAGGTAAGAGACACCCGGGTCCCCCAAAGCCCATCTCGAACGTATGCCAACTACCCAAGACCGTCCCAAAATCGATCGAGTGAGCAACAAGTGAGGAGGGGCGTGAAAAGAACTATGTTTTCCACGCAGCCCACCACTGTACGCTAGCCCGCCCACTCCAGGGAAACCTCCAGCCAACGAGAGACCTCCCATCTCGCATGACAATCCCTTACCCAAAGCCTGTCCGTAAGCTCATCTTGCTTCTTACCTATTTGCCCACCCCTCTATGCTAGGATCAACAACAGATATAGCTCTTGAATCGTATGGCTCTTGAATCTTCTATGATGAGGCTCTCATCGAACTAGTCACATATTTCTTCAGTGGTAGAATGATCATATGCATTGTCTATACAGATAATTCGGGGAGGAAGAAACGAAGGGCTGAGTCGGTCTACATGATCCTCAGTTGCCCCCCATGTTCCCGCTCACAACCCACCCCTCCTCCACTTCAACAGACACTTTCACAAGGAGGGTAGCGTGAGTAGTCGTATCAAGTCTCCCGTAGTTCTGCGTTGGTCACAAGAGAAAAGGTCCATCAAACCCACCCCAAGCCCAATGCCGCCTCGTGGGCAGGCAGGCCGAACGACATGAAAAAGGAATAAATAGAACCCCGCTTTCCGTTCCCTTCCACTCGGTCTCGCACCACCTCTTCTCATTATACACGACCGTAACATACACAATATCCCCGAAGTTTCCCGTCTCAACAGGCACAACAATACCAACAAACGCAAATATGCAACCTCTCACCAACACCCACACGTCTGCCTGCCCCAAGTGCGGCGCCGCCACCGCCGATTCCTCCAAGACCTGCTCGGCTTGCGGAGCTGTAAGCCTCACCTCCCCTCCCCTCATTCGTGTTCATGACCTCTCCACCATCTATCCCATCCTCCCGCCTCCCCTCGGACCCCTTCATCCCGCGTCACCTCTCTCTTTTCTTTGATCTCCCAGATCCCATGTGAATGCCATGCCATGTCGCTAACCACCTTCGCAGACCTGCCCCGCCTAAGTTGCCAACGTTCACATCAAACTCGTCATCTGACTTTTTGAAGTAAACATCATCAACGTTGGATCAGGGACGTACGGCAAGAAACGTGTTGGACGAAAGCAATGGGAACCACGAGAGCCACGAAGTCGTCATGGGAGAACTCCTCCCTGTCACATTCTTTTTGAATTATTCCATGTTATCCCCAAACGCTCAAGCTTTGAGGCGAATTAGGCAAGGTGGAGCACAAGACGGGAGGGTAATACCGGGAGAACGGCATTTGGCTTTGCGCTCAAATGATAAACTCAACAACGTTGTAGCTTGCTTGTTTCTGTCTCTCTCTTTGGAAGTGCACCTCACTTCATAGAACCCACCTTTCCGCCCAACCTCAGCCCAACGTCTCTCTCTCTCCTCTTTCGAGAGATAGAGAGAAAGAACGCAAATAAAGTCTGATACCCCCCAGTCACCCCCAATCATCGGGTTGGAATAATCCGAATCGCGTGATACAAACTACGCTCCCAGATTTATTTTATGTAGCCTACCAACACTGAACAAGGCTGTCCCCTTCAACGCGAGGCGGGGCATCATAATCAACGCGACACCGCCATCCAACCTTGCGAACTACGGCTACCCCAAGAAAGGGGGAGGAAAAACACCCCAGTTCAGTTTGGAGGATGGGTACTCGCCATCTCTATCGTTAGAACCAAAAATCGGTCATGGGGTTTTGAGTATGGGATACTGAGATGCGCCATGTCTCTAAACCACGGCTCCCCCCTTCCATAGCACCCGTCGAGTATCTCACACATTGCCTGGGTTACCTGACTTCATCTATCACGACCGCCACAGTGAGAAGCGGTGATGCCTAGTTGCCTCATGTTTTTCATTCCATCTCTTCTGACATGTGAGACATGCGGCTGTGTTCAAGTGAATACCTATGGAGATGATAACTCTCTGGTCAGCATAGCGAACGTCACGTTGCAGACATCGGTCACATAGAGAACATTTAGTTATCAAAGACCTGGATTGAGAGAATCGACAAGAGAGAAAGAAGAAGCGGCCCAGAAGCAACAAATGCCCATCTCCGCCATCTAAAGCTGCGAGGCGTCCAGAGAGAAAAAAACACGACAGGATTTATGATGTAGGTGGGCTTCGTCGCAATACTACGGCCAAACACGCCGTTTCCTACGACTAAAAAAATCAACCGTTGCCATTCCGCCGTTCCCGCAGTTACCAAACGATTTACTGTCCACGTCGTTACCCAGCAGCTGCTGGATACGCTAGCCACCTAGTCCTTTCCTCCCTTTGGGCAAAGAGAGCAGAGACAACCGTGGCAGAACTCGACCTACTCGCAGCTTCTTGTCGGGGCCGTGGCCAACTGTTGCTTCTCCCGAGTCACCGTTCGGCAGGGAAAATAAATGGATTCAGTAGAAGACCCCTGCAGAACCAGACACGGTGACACGCCGACCAATGTGTGCCAGAGTTGTTGAGACACAATGATTGAGCAAAACTCCAAATTCCGAGAACTGATGCAGGCAGATGTTGCCCCCGCCTTCCAGACCGCCACCACAAACCCTTTCTCAGCCGAAAAAGTTGGGAAAAGACAATGGTGACCGGGACCTTGATGATTACAAATGGGGGTTGAGGTCGAAGAGGGAGAAAGGGTTTTTGGTATGTTGCCCAGAGGAGGGTATTTAGAGAACCATGCACTTGTGCTTCTTGCCGCTGCTCCGGCTACGAGAGAGTAGAGCGGCACGGGTAGCGTGCTCGAACACTTCGCGGACACCCTCGTTCGTCTTGGCCGAGCACTCGAGGTACTTGTAGGCGCCGATCTTCTTGCGAACTTCCTCACCCTGAACAATTGTTTAGCATTTTTTATGTGCAAAGGGCTGATAGGCCGGCGGCATCGAGATGCCTGAGGCGGCCCTCAGTAGGCAGATAAGCTTACCTCCTCAGGGGAGACGGGCTTTTGGCTGGTCTTACGCAGCTCTTCAATCGTCTTGGAGTCGTAGCGGAGATCCTTCTTGCAGCCGACAAGAATGATGGGAAGGCCCTGGCAGAAGTGCAGAACCTCGGAGATCCACTACAGGAAGAAGAGCACGTGTCAGCGAAGATGCTTATCGGGACGCGACCCGTCAAATTGGGGCGGAAAAAAAAAAGTACCTTCTCCTGAACGTTGTCCAGGGAGTCAGGGGAGTCGACAGCGAAGCAGATCAGAATGACGTGGGAGTCGGGGTAAGAAAGGGGACGAAGACGGTCGTAATCCTCCTGACCAGCCGTATCCCAAAGGGCCAGCTCGACGTGCTTGCCATCAACCTCGACATCGGCGACGTAGTTCTCGAAGACGGTGGGGACGTAGACCTGGATTAGTTGTCAGAATGTTTGCGGATCGGTAACAGATTCATGGAAGGCGGGTGCGAGAATGTTGATTGGAGTTGTGGTGGTTGAAGCGGTGATGGAACGATGCATCTCGGCTTCGTCTTGTCGGGGAAACAGGAGGCGGAAACCGCGTCAGGTGTGTTGAGGAGATGATCTTACCTCAGGGAAAGTGCCCTTGGAGAAGACACTGATGAGAAGTTAGCGCGATGATGTCTTTTTTGGTCGCAAGATGTTGCGTCTCTGGGTTTTCGGGCCCGGCGATGCGACGGGGCGAGAAGATGGCTCGCATCAATTCAGGCGGCAGGCGGCGAGGAGGGAGAGACGGGGGCGGAGAGCAATACTCACATCAACAAGCAGGTTTTACCGCAGGCACCGTCGCCGACGATGACGAGCTTTCGGCGGATCTCAGCCATGATGTCTGATGTATGTGTGAGAAGGTGTGCGTTGAAGGGCGGATTGAGTTGAGGTCAGTTGGGGAGGTTGAGCTTGTTGGCGGAGAAGATGGAGAAGGAAGAGCTGCGTCGGAAGGGAGAATCCGTAGGTGGAAGAGAATGGGATGGGTAGAAGTAAGGTAAAGGTAGCAAAAGGTGGAGTTCACTTGACGGCGTGCAAGTACCTTAGTGCAGCAGGGCAGGCAGGCACAGGCAGGCTTGTATTGGGGGGCGGAGGCGGGTGGTGTCAGAGGAGGGCGGGAAGGGGAAGAAGGAGAGTGACGGGAGGGCCAGCCAGTGCCACAGGGAGCGCCAGCACGCCGTGGGCGATGAATAGCAGTAGTGGAAAGGAACCTAGGCACCTCAGGTACCTTAGGACAAAGATTTGGAGTCCAGTCCTAACAGTCCAGGGTGCAGGCGCAGACGCAGACGCAGGCTTAGCTGCTAATGAGGTAAGATAAGGCAGGCTGGGAAGGGGGGAGTGTGCTAGGTAAGGTAGTTAAGGCACCTAGCTAAGGCAGGTGTTGGTACATCAGCATACAAGCAAGGTGAATAGCAGGCCTTCGCCGCACGAAGGAGCCAGGCGAGGTCGACTTTCTCTCATGTTACTCCCGTCTTGTCTCTCATAATGAAGTGGTCAGTTTTATTACCTGGATAACTCTAGGAATATGGGACTCAGAGTTGAAGATGCCAGCGGCGAGGAGGACGGAAGTGAGGTACGGATACTCGTATGTCAACACGCAGCACAGAACACGACAGCAGAAAAGCGAGGTGCGGAGCCTGCGCAGTGTGCTAATGGCGTGGTCCCCTGGTGTTAGGTCGATCTTAGACTCGGTGTGTACCGCGCTACGCTATGCGGATTTGTTAATAGTGTAGTAAACAGAGGTGACGGTGACAGCGATGGGACTGAACTTTCCTCTTGGAAACTCTTTACTACTGTAGAGTAGGCCTCGTTGACTGGCTATTTAGTCGCCCGATGACAGGACTGCAAGAGCGACCAGCTGGGGCTGTCTGCTCAGTTGAGTATGATGAGGGAGCCGGCCTAGGTGCCGCGTCCTTGTTTTTTCCCCTTGCAGCTCGGTAGGTTTTTTATTTTTATTTTTTTGTTGTTTATGATGATAAGTACCCTTTTGCTGTGTTCCTCATATTATCAGTACCTTGGTTGCCACGGCTGGCAGGTGAGTGCGTGTGTCCTCAGGCAGCCAAACAAGGCGAATCGAATTGCGAATTGAATGGAAGGGCCGTTACGGATACAGGGGGCGGGGTGGCTTCTGGGGGGTTCCCTCACCTCTCAATTGGGTGGCAACTGCCACTAGAGAACCCCTGTCCTGCTGGCCTAGTGGGAGTCTTGCCCACTGAACGGCTCCAGATACCGATGCAACTCCCGTCTGCTTTTTGTTGATAGGTAGCTACCTACCTACCTCAAGGTTCCTTAGTGCCTACTGTAGTCCTCGATTTGCCGTCACGGGCCTATCATTCTATTGACAAAGTGTCTGCGCCCGTCGTCTGGATTGCCTGTGAATGTGTTGAGTTGGCAGCCCGGAACAAGAGGATGCAGCAGGAAATCAGAAGAGGAAATGATGAGATAAGTTAGCCAGGGGCATCTGGTCGTGCTGATCCCTAGGCTCGGGTCTGTGTAGGCAAGGTATGAAAAGGCAGTGCTGGAAAAAAACACGAAGACAAACAAAGGCCCGGAACGACTGCACCTACCTACCTTACCTGCGTACCAACCGCAATTGTGGGGCTGTCGAAGAAGAGATGGTGACGAACGAACCAAGCAGCTTCAAAACGCCGAGCTGAGGATATTGCCTCGAGTCTCGCCAGATTGTACATATCGCCATCCAAACCGTCCTTCATCTCCCAACGGGTCTTCTTCGGCCACAGCCCGCCTCTGTCCTATTCTTTTGTTCGATTCTAGGACATGCCATTCCGTCGGACACAGATAGACACTCGCAGACCTGTCTGTATCATCTCGTCCAGGATCATGACGCGAGTCCGTTGTCGTCCTTTGTCGTCCTATGCATTGACGTCGGCCCCTTTTGCGCTGATGTCTTTCCAGGTCCAGTCCACCCGCTGCTTGAAGCATAAACCCCAAAGATCCAACCCGGGGAACCCGCCAAGATCGCTGCCTCCAGGGTCCAAGCTTGTGCTGAAACCAGATGTCCAGTGAGTGATCCGATAACCTGACAGTGGCTAAGTCAGGATATCATTCACTTCCCGCTGCAAGAGTCACCAGCGAATAGTCACAAAATCCAGGACTACCTTATCCAGCAAAACACACCCATCAACAGCCAGCCAGTAACAGCCGCAGCCGCAGCTTCAGCCCGGAAACCAACGCTGCTTCCTGTGGAAACCGAGCTAAACCGACCGGACCACGTCTTAGCCTGATCTCACCTCCTTCGAGATGAGGCGAAGCCATCATTCATACGTCCTGGTCGGGACGCCTGGGTCGTGTCATGCTTCTATTTCCATGGGTCCCAACATTGCGTGCAAGACTCGCTACCTCATTACAAGCCGCTGGGGTAGGAACCACCTCACGCGGATGATTATATGGTGTTATTTGCTTGCAGACCCTCCAGCTGGACATGCAGAGCCTTCGCTTGCACAAGCTCCAGACCATCTGCATGCTCTCCAACTATTCGTGCATATGCATCCACACGGGATACGTGGAGGTTGCGCGGAAGGGGTCATCGGGACCCGGGACTGTACCTGTGTTGAGGCCTACGGTCTGCCTGCCCTCCCGCACAATGGATACGTATCTCCAGGGATGGCGCCTCGAGGCGCCATCCCGAACGCACTGAAGCGTGAGAATGAAAGTCCTGGATCTAGGACTCGACCCCTGCCAACAGTACCGAACGCTGTACCCCAACTTTCAGGGACTACACGTCCGACCGGAGACTCGCCTGACGTCTGCCTCCAACGTGACGTGACTTGCCACTGAGCGCGACTGTGAGTGTGAAAGGCTGCATCATGAAGTCAACAACAATACGACAACCGGCCTTTAGTACACTTTAAAGGGAGCAACCGTGTTCCGACATGAGGCTGGAAATCGAAATCAAGGTTCGGAACAGGGGTGGAGAGGGTGTGCAGGTGTCTCGCCCTTGAGCCTCTTCTGGTACAGTCTTCAACCGCTGTCATCTGATACAACATCAGCATATATACATAATATCTAAATATCCTTATTAATTTACTTTATAATAAGTAGCTATATATTATTATTAATATAATAGATATAAGTCATAAGATCATAAAGCTAACTATAACTAAATATAATACCTAACCCGCTCTAAATAAAAGCTTATAATATTAGAGACTTCTATTAAAATAGAGATAGCTTCTAGAAGTCCTCTTTAAATTCTCTTCTAATACTATATTAAATATATAATTCTAGAGGGTTAATATACATATATTCTATATACAACTTATAGTATAAAGTTCTATGTTATTTAATATAGCTTTATTAGCTTTTTAAAAATAGAGTTAGATATATATAATTAATCTAAGTATTACATCATCTTTAAAAGATTCTATCTTTAATACCATAGTAGAATAAATATATATAATAATAATTAGCAGTCGTATTATACAGGGGATAACGCGTTGAATTTGGGTGTGCGGATGTGGGGGTGGTGTGGTTGTGTGGGGTGGGTTCTTACGTTGAAAGAAAAGGCGAAGAGGCCCCCGCCGCGACATCCAACGCTCGGCGCTTCGGCCCCTCTAATCTTCCGAACCACAGCGCGCGCCATTCGAGCCCCGAACGTCAAAAGCTGCAGGGGCCTGCAAGCTACCGGCTTGTTTGAAATTTCCAAAATCGCCAATTCGAGGGACCCGTCGCCAGACGACATCACCGCCGCGGCCGCCGCCTCACGACGACTTTCTCCGACGTCTCGACGATTCCCCCCGGGCAACGAATTCAATGGCCTCGGTCTCCTGGCATTGAACCTTGAAAACCAACAAGCCAAATAAACCCCATTGGCGGCCCTCTTGGGTGAATCGGCCCACGATGCAGCGAATCCAACTGCCGAAGAACCTCGTCCAGCGAACGGCCCAGGCCCAACGGAATTGGGAGCGCAAGCAGAAGAAGCTTGCAAAGTATACCAATGCCGAGGAGAGGACAGCCCGCTTCAGAGAACAACGCGGGCAGCTCGACGAGTTCAACGAAGACGTGAAAGTCGCACGCCTCGCCCGCAAGGAGCAATGGGAACAGGGTCCCCTCGCTCCCCGCCGTGACATCTTCAACACCTGGGGCGCCACCGAGGCCAACCGCCAAAATCGCCAATCCGCTCTCACGCGTAAAGAGGTCAACAAACGATGTGCCTGGGCTGGAGGTGTCCCTTTCTTGAACCTCTCCGTCAAAGACCGCGTCGTCGTCCTCGAGGGTCCTGAGAAGGGCAAGATCGACCGCATCGCGAGTATCAACAAGCAGGACGGTACTGTAACGTTGGAGAACATCTGCAGGGTACGCGCACGACAGCCGATTGCCAAAACCCTAGCTGAAGAAGCTAACCTCACAAAACTCACCAGATCACAACCAAAACACCAGATCGCTTCCAAACAGCCCTCGAAGCCCCCGCGACCCAGAACGTTGCCCTGAGCATCCCCATTTCCGCGATCCGCCTCGTTCACCCCGTCAAGGACCCGAAAACCGGCGTGGCTCGCGACGTCGTCATCCGTCAGCTCGCCCGTGGCCCCGTCGACACAATTAGGCACACGGGCACCTTGAGATGGACCCGCTATGTGCCCGGTGACAACATCGCCATCCCTTGGCCCCAACGCGACAAGCAATTGTACGAGGAGCAGGCTTGCGACACGAAAATTCGAGACGTCGACGCCGTCACCTTTGTGCCCACCCTCCTGAGGCCCCCAATGCCCACGGCCGTCATCGACGAGCTGCGCAACAAGTTCTCCGTCTTCCGAACCCGCCACGAGGACTGGTACGTGGAGAAGTACATCGAGAAGGAGAGGGCCAAGAAGGCAGGGGACAAGGGCGATCCCGCCTCCATGCGCACCGCCCTGCAGGAGCTCAACCTCCAGCAGCGCCAGGAGCGCAAGGCTAAGGGCAAGCCGAGGTTGTCCGAGGAGATGCTCGAGAAGATTGGCGAGGTCATTGCCAGGAATAAGGCGAGGACTATGAATGGTTCTGGCATTTCTGCGGTCGAGTCTGCACCAGTTTCTTCGCCGACACCAACAGAGAGTAGCCATCCACCACTTCAATAAAAGGGAGGTCAAACGACCTGAAATGTTTAGAAAAAGCGAATGGGAAGAGAGAACCAAGTATGAACAAAGCCACAACTAGAATCTCAAATGTGCAATAATGTACTTTTACCAGACCAAAAAAAAAAGCCGTCTAATCATTTCTTCAAGACCTTTTTTGCGTGATTCAACATCTATTCGATTTTATGCCGTCAATCTCTAGCTAGGATCCCAACAAGGTCAACTTCTCGAACGCCCCGAGAACGGGCGGCTCAAGCTTCTTCATCCTAGCGTCGAGATGCTCTTGCAAAACCGCATCGGCTCCGGACGGAATCCACGTCTCCCCGCCAGGCCCCGCGACGCCGTCCTCCGCCGTTTGTTCCTCCTCGACGTTAAACACCTCCCTCACCGCCGCCTTACATCCCTCGACGACCTCCGCCATGAGCACCTCGACAGCCCTCGCGCGCTCCGTCATGCCCCTCCTCACGAGCGCGAACACGAGCCTGCCGACCTCGTCCCGGGCCCCCTTCTCGACGCGCTCCACGAGCCGGCGCACGCTGTTGACGAGGTACTCCTCCTCGTACACGGTGCCCTTGCGGCCCCTCGCCCGCTTCTTCTCCTCGCGCTTGCGGTTCTTGCTCGTGGCGCGCGAGACGCCCGTCCCCGCGGTGCCGACGCTGCCCTCCTTGCCCGTGTACCGCGTGAACAGGCTGGCGCTGGTGCTGATGCGCGAGCTCGCGGCCACCGAGACGTCGTCGGGGATGTCGGTGCCGGCGCCGGCGTGCCCGCCGGGCCTCTCGCCCTCGTAAAAGGCGAGCGGGTCCTCGGCGGCCTTCTTGCGGAGCTCCGCGACGCGCGGGACCTGCGCGAGGAGCTGCGCCTTGCAGTCCGCGAGGAACTCGGTGCTGCTGCTCAGCGCGTCGACGAGGCCCGCGTCGAAGACGGTGGCGAGCAGGTCCGGGCGGCGGTCGCGGGCGATGAGGCGGAGGGCCTCGGCGAAGTGGTACGCCTTGCAGAGGTACTTGACCGCCGTCTCGAGGGAGGCGAGGTAGTCCGCGTGGATGGTGGCGGCCGCGGCGTATTCCTTGCCTTCCCAGAGCGCCTCGGCGAGCGTCGAGGCGAGTTCTGCGAGGGCTTCGTCCGAGGGCGGCGGTGTTTGTTGCTGCGCCGCGAAGAGGCACTCGCGCCAGCAGGTCACGCCAGCCGCGCGGTAGCAGTTTGTTGCTTTTGAGAAGTTCTGCAGCGTCTCGTAGGCCAGGCCGGCGTCGCGGTATTTGGAGTTGGACTCGAGGTAGCCGGCGTAAAGGCCGGTGATTGTTTGGTGGCGGACCCGGTCGTATCTGTAGAGACCCAGGGCTTCTTGGTAGAGGGCGTGCTTGGTGACGTACCTCTGCAGCTCGTCGAAGGCGTCGAGGGCCTTGAGGTGCGAGAGGGCCTTGGCTCTGCGATCGAGGTGGTCGTCGATCTCGAACTTGCGCCGCAGCTCGGGGAGGTTGTGCAGGTTCTGGATGAAGGGGAGGTATTCCCTGGGATCGCGCTGGGATTGCTGGGCGACGAGGAGGGCAAGATCGAGGTTGTAGAGGCCGAGGGCGTTGTCGTAGAGCCTGTTGACGTCGACGAGGAAGCAGATGTGCTCGACGGCGCGTTCGGCAAGCTTCTCGTCCTCCTGCATCAGCTCGGACACGAGGGTCAGGCCGTCGTCGAGGGCGGGAGGGTCCTTGCAGACGTGGGCTGTGATGATGTTCTGGAGGTTTGTGCTCTTTTTGCTTTGGAGGCTCTTGAGAATTGCGTCGCAGATCTTATTGACCTTAGACTTGGCCAAGGGTCCTGCAGAGGTTTCTGTTGCTTCCGCGGGTTTGTAGGAGCGCTTGGTGTCTTTGTACATGGTTTGGGCCACGTCTTCTTCCCTGTTCGCAAGTAAGGATATTGCCTGGAGTCATGTGCGAGGGGAGATCGTACCTCAGAGATGATAGGAAAAGGTCAATGTATGTGATGTCTTTGAGTTGCTCCAGGAAGAGACCGACGTTGGAGACGAACTGGCCCGGCTGATGGTCGTAGAGGATGTTCATATCAACTCTCTGGGTACGGCAGAAGGCAAATGCCCTGCCGTAGTTCTTCTCATCGACGAGTTGTCTGATACCCGCAACGACCATAGCTCGGGGGTAGATTGTCTCGAGATTGCCTCTCGGCATCTGAAGGACCAAGTTCATGTTAGTCGGCGTAGCCGTGACCAAACGGGCACCGCGCTCGATACTGCGGCATCTCTCGTCGATCTCCGGGTCGTCTCCAGGAACCTCCATTTCTGAGCGGTGGTCAGTACGCTCCGAGTGTCATCTTCTGAAGAGTGACTTACCCTCAGGATCTACCAGATGCACAAACTTCAGAAAGTGGTTATTGGTCGTGAAGATAATGTGCGCAGGAGTGACCACGAAAGAAGTGCAGTTCTTGGCCAGCTGTCTCGAGTTGGCATAGAGGTGACCATTCCTGGTCATACCAACAGTGACCATGCTACCGTTGACATCTCTGACTTCGTACCACGGCAGCTGAGTGGAAAGATGCGTAACGAGCAACTCAAGGGTTTGCTTGTTCAAGAGTCTGTACAACTTGCCTGCGCGGTCATGGGCCACGACCTCAACCCCCAACTCTCCTTCATAGCTGGAAATGGAGGTTATCGTCTCCGTAGGCTTCAGCTGAGTGGTGTTGGAGAGGCTCATCCCCGAAGACCCGACCGAGTACGTCTCGAGCTTCAGACAGTCGGCAGACACAAGTACTCGACATTCCGTCTTTCCTGAGAGGGCAACTTGAAGCGGCACGGCAACGGCATCCGCATCAAAGGTAATTTTCGCCAACTCCGTGGGTCGAATCGACCGGCCTCCCTTCGTCTGCCATTCAAGTACATCAAGACCTTTGCGATGTAACACCGCCATGGTGGAGTTGCTCGGATCGAACGCGACATCGATAACGGTCGCGGGAAACTCGGGCTCAGCCCATGCCATGGGCGGCGGTACATTCGCCGTCCGGAAGGGGGTCAACTTGACAGTCTGCCCATCAATCACAGCCACGGCTCCATGGTCGTTCGGAGGACTCAAAGACCCGCGGGCTATCGTGAAAATGTACTCCGCAAAGTTCACACCTCCTACATTACTGTCAGCACTCATCTCACTTCAGAAAAAAGAGGGGCCAACCAACCTGCCGTCGCCGCAACAAACCGTAGCGGCTTCTCAGGATGCCATGAAAGCCCCGCAAACGCAGACGTCAACGGCACCTCCTGCTTCAGGTACCAATGATAGTTCCCCATGGTCCACAACTGCACCGTATCCTTGAGAATGACAGCCAGCACGGTCGAGTCCGAGTTCCACTCCAACCGAATCTTCTCATGCTCGCTTGGCGTGGCACATCTCAGCGTGAATTGACCATGCCGTAACCCATTCCTCTCAAAGAAGACCACGTCCGTCCTCTCCGACAACCGCTGCACACCTGCAATCAAATTCCCCGAAGGCCGCCAGCTAAGCGCGCCCTCAAGATAATCCACGGGCTCACTGACGCTGTCGAGCACGCCCTCCCGTGAAAACACCCTCACGACCCTCCTCTCGCTGCCAGCGACAGAGTTGACGGCGACGTACGCTCCATCGCCCCTCCAGCTGACCGCCGCGCTCCCGTCCTCGTTCACGCTCGGCAGGCCCTCGTCGACCTTTTCGGGAATCGTGGGGTCGCGGAGCGCCTTAGCCCCCTTTCCCTGGAACTGCGTCTCCTTCTTTCCCCATCCGACGGAGACGTGCTTGGAGAGCTTGAGGTCCTCGGCCGTCAAGGCCACGTCGGCGATGGAGTCGAAGGAGCGGCCCATGAAGACGGCGTTGCCCTCCTTCGTGACCACGACGAGGAGCTCCTCGTCGGGGGACCATCTTGCCGCGGCGATGCCGGCATCGATGGAGCCGACGATCTCGATCTGCACATCATTGTTGCCAAAGTCATTCTCCTGGACCGTGACAATGTCGCCGCCCTCGAGGATGACACAGGTCGTCAGGGTGTCGCTGAAGTGGTGGAGGGAGACGACCCTGTCAGCGGGCAGATCCGGGCTTGGGCTCGGCGCATCCCAGCTCGCGATCACTTGTGATTTACTATCATGTCCATGTTAGTCGCCTAAGAAACCCTTCTTGCGTGCAATTCAGTTTCCTGAAATCAAGCTATAACCCTGGAGGTGAGTTGTGACGAGCAAGTAAGCAACCCAAGATAAGGACATCAGCCACTCGACCCGGGAATTCTCAAAACAGAAGCCAAAAGTATTTTTGATAGAATCAGTAAGCCTCAACCAGGCACGCTTAGTGCAACGATCAAGCATCACTTGACGACGCTGCTCCAACGTTACACATAGAAACCACGCCCCGAAACACGAAAAACCGCACTAGATGAAAAAGAGAAAGAACGGGGGGGGAATGGCGCCACACATTTGTTGCTGTTGCTGGTGGTCCGACAGCCTCACCAGCTCAATGGTGGCCTTGGCCTCGTTCGGTCCAGCCGTGCAGAGAACCTCGTCTTTGGCGGGGTCCCAGCAAGATGCCGTCACCTCTCCGGAGGCGTCCGACGACGACCAGCCGCTGAATCGAATGTTGCGCAAGTTGCGCATCTCTCCTATTTGGCTTGTGATTCTCGGCCTGTAGGACGAAGGGAGAAGGTTCGAGACAAGGAGAAAAATCGGTCGGCTGACGGAACGTTATGCCCGGACAGGTTATGAATAATACCTATGTAGGTAGGGTGTTGGTCGTTTTGCACTGCTGTGACCTGGTTTGAGTGAGTCGTTCTGCCTATTCTCTTCAATTGCTTGCACCAAAAAAAAAAATCTCCAAGGGCGCCGTCGCCGGCCCATACGCGGGCACACTTGGAGGTACCTCGCCCTAAGCTCCGTAGCGCCGCACGCCGTCAGGTACCTACGTAACCTTGGCGGGGTCCGAGCTTAAGCGGTGGAATGGAGGGAAAAAAGGCCATCTCTCATTTCTATTTGGCGGCGCGGGCGGGCGGGCTGGCGTGCGGCGGACTGAGCATCCCGGAATAAGAGGGGGGGCGACGAAGCCCGCCTCCGCCCGCCGCAAGTTCACGCCATAAGTTTCTTGCTTGCCCACGGTTTCAGTTGAGGTTGCTTGTTGGCAATTTCTGGCGATGATGATCGACCAGTAGGGAATTAATTACCTTTCGTTTATCCTTCAAACAACGGAGCTTATGGCACCGGCCAGTTCCGAGCCCTTCCCTTGCACATAAAGTCATAAATCAGCTCCATGAATCTTCAGTTGTCATGCCCGCCACAAGGCAGGCAGGTAGCCGCCGGTTCACCGCGGGGGACCTCAACCTCACCTGACAAAACGCTGCTTGCATGAACAATGTCTCGCAAACATCGTGCTAGAGTCAGCTCATTACTGAGGAATAGACCAGAAAGTGGTGTGACATGCTGCTACTGCAGTTTAAAAGCCTAGAACTACCTCTTGCGTGCGCATAAGCCCATGTCCGCCTCTTCTTTCGAATGCCAATTGGCATACTGTAGTATGTCGTAGGGGGCAACTTGCATGACGGCAGCCGGGATACAGGGGAAGAAAGGCCAAGTCTCGAAGGGTACTTGGTGCGCACCGCATACCGAAGCATATTCGCAAAGTCGCGAAAGTACCTACGTAACCCATGCGTCCAATCAACCGCACTCCCCGCAGGACCTCGGGCCCTTCCTCCTCGGCCAAAAGTCTGGCTGCCCCGGATTTTGCCATTAGCGCATGCAAAACGCATGTCCCCGGGCGTGCATAGCTCTCTGCACTCCTGCCGTTCCTCAACAAGCTTTTCTGGTACTTCCCAACGAATTTCCCTTATAACCTGGAGCGAAACCACCCGAACTCCTGTCCTGAATCCTAAATATTCTTGTCCCCAAACCAAAAAAACACTACTCGTTTAGACCCCTGCTTTGCTTTCCTCCATTGCCTGGGGTTGACTAATTTGCATCAATCTATCGATACCTTACCTCTACCTCCAAGACGACAGCTCGATAAGAGAAGTCAAAAATGGAAGAAGTGTATAAGCAATACGCGACTCAGGCGCGCCGGAAGTACCGCTCAAGCACGAACCTCAACCATCTCTCCCTCGCACCCTTCACCTCGCGGATGCCAATGCAGGACGACGATGCCCTGCCCGATCACCTCATCTCGCCTGCTCACGGCACGTCGTATCTCCAGGGCAAATCCGCGCCCACGACGCCAGGTCTCCTGACGCGTTCGCCCGCCCGATCAAACTCCCACGCACGCCGCTCCTCCGTCCCCCACATCGAGCTACCGAAGAGCAAGTCCGCAACACACCTGGCCCCGGCCGCCAACGATCGCAAAGCCCACTATCGAAAGTCCGTCTCTGGTACCACCTCGCCTACTGTTCGTCGCCGCAAGGACGATCTTTCTACTCGGGATCCGAACGACAGCGATTGGCTTCTGCGGACTGGCGCGCTCATCAGCAACGAGAGCCGAGAGTTCAAGGGCCAAGCGTGGCTGGTGACGAGAACTAGCTCCACGAGCTTGACGGGCATGCGAGATGCCGAGGACGAGGCGTTCGAGAGGGAATTGGCCCGAGAGAGGGAGTTGGCGAGCCGTAGAGGCAGTCGACGTGGAAGCATTACTGACATGGACGGGGCGTATACCCATTCCGCGCGGCCGAGTCGTCCTGGAAGTCGGTCAGCCAGTAGAGTGGGCACTAGAAGCCAGATAATGACGCCTCTGGAGCGGCACTCAGACGAGGGATACTTTTTCCGTCACCATGACGGCGGAGACCTCATTGCCGGACCCGACTTCGTCAATCTCGACGAGAAATTCGAGGCCTTCGACTTTGACACCACACAAGACGACGAGGCAGCCGTCAGGAGGCTTGTCAAGGGCGAGCGGGCCGGTGTGGCGTCTTGGGTTGGTAACATTCTCGGTTGGCCGCTGTTTGCAGTCGAGGAGAACGAAGAGGAGTCAGATGAGGAAGACGAAGATTTTTGTTATGAGGTGTCCGAGTCGCAAGAGCTACGTTCGTGGTCAGCACGGCATTTTGAGGGCGTTTCCAACGGCTCGGATGAGCGGATCCCGCCGCCAAAGGCTAATGAAGGCGGTTGGCAAGATGCGGCATGGTTGCTCAGCGTGGCGACGAAAGTTTTGTTGTGAGTGGGCGAAGGGAAGAAGAATAAGTGACCCCGCGAAAAGATTGCTCGGCGTAGGGAGACGCGGCCGTCTTTCAGGAACGCTGATGTGGGTATCACCGCAACCCTGCAGGAGTCAGGACTGAGAACATTATCGTTAGACTATCTAAGAGCCCCAGCAGAAGAATTTGCAGGGTTTGTTTGCTACTGCCCCACGCAACCTTCTTTTTTCGGATTTTCCGAATCTCTCCAAAAGTCGAATAAACTGCAAGGAGTATTATTATCCGCGTTCCGGAGCCAAAAGGTCGCTTGTCACTGGTCGGCCACTCAGTGATTGCTGGAGTACTCTCGGTGTGCGGCTTGCAGGCTGTATTATTGCGAGCGTTCTTTTTTCCCAGGATCGGCACTGCCAGATGGGATCAACTGCACCCAATGCGCCTGTTCTCGAAGAACTGGGAGTACGTCAGTTCGTCGACGACGAGTATACTAAATGCCTCTCGACTTGACCCCGATGATAACTTGATAGACGTTCGCAGGCCTAAGCCATTGCTACAATCGCTACGAACCACATGACCAATCAGATGAACAGCAAACCACGGCAGTGACTTCTGCTCGGCCTTCAGCCGTGTCGACCCCAAGCCCCTGAATTTCTTGTCAAAACGCGCCGCCGAGCGTAAGGTAGGCAGACAATTTGGCTTTTCGCAGGCGTCTAGAAAGACCCGGAGAAAAAGCCTAAGGAGAAACGCGCGGGCCTCTCGACCAACCGAAAGCTGAGGGCTTTTCGTCTGAACCGTCGTCTCGAAGCCGGACGCCATCGAAGCCGGCCAAGCCGGAGAGGGGAGACCAGTGGCCGCACAGCAGGACCAAAAACAAGAAAAAAACAGGTTTTGGGATTGTCACCGCGCCTTTGCATGCAGCACCAGCGGGAACCTTGTGTTATCCATGCAGGTAGGTGTGAGAAACGGTTGAAGGAGAAGACCTGCGAGAACGTGAGCCGGGAGGTGTCTCTCGCAGCCTCCCACGGTCTGCCACGCCCGTGAGTCAACGTTTGCCCCAGGTCATCGTTGCGGATGACTGCGTCGTTGGCGATGCATTCTGAACCGGTACCAGGGCGATAGGAATCCCTTATCGTTCGGATACCGACCGAAAGACAGGCCCGTAATTCAAAGCTGCACAAGATTTATTGAGTTGTTAAGTTGCTTTGACAAGCCATCGGCTCCGGCTGTCATCTGGTGTTTCCCCGACCTGACATACGTCTGGTACGAATACTTGCGTTCCGAGATCAAGCTGCTGAAGCTAGACGAAACGAAGCTGCTCCAACCGCGTTCAGCTTAGAGACACCGCTATGGCACTCGTCTGCCATCTACACCCGGCGCGGACACTGCCGTCGAACTCCGTGAGGCTCAGCATCCGAATTCTTGCGAACGACTGAAAACAAGCGTTATTGCCCTCACTGACGATTCCTCTTAATGGAGTTAGCGTAGATGTCACCGTACATTAGCCATTGGCCGTGCGATGTCGAACAGCCCTCCACGCATGCGACGATCGAGGTTTTATGTGGGAGAGTGAAGGTGCTGTCAATTCGGTCAGTCAATCGCTTCACAGCGTCCATTCCATAGGATTGGGCGTCTGCGCGACACTGGAGTCCAAGGTTCAGCCGATCCAATTATGAGACGATTTGTGATGTCTTCCTTGCGGGTTTTCTTTGTTCACTAAAAGGTCGAAAAGGCTCTAGAAGATGCGGAGCAACCTGTCTTGGATCCAAAGCCATGAACAACAAGTCAGCGGGAAAAGCGACGGCATAGTGACATTGGGGATGACGGATCCGTGAAGGATGAAGTTCTCAGTTAGCAGCATGCCCGTTTCCGGTCCACCGCACTTGCGACCCGACCACTGAGAGGTGGAACTCCGTGTTTTACGGAGGGAGCATGCCACGTTACGGTCCCGCGACGGCGGACTTCGCCTGTCTTGGGGCCGTCGTAACCTTAGCTTGAGGCGGCTGAGAACCATGGCGGCTGATAGTATGGCTGCTTCAAAGTGTTTGTCTCGTCGACAACCGGAATAGTGTCTTCTGAAGCTGGGTCAGTGAATGATAGCTTCTGCAACTAGTCGTATCCGAGGAAATGCCAGAGGCGACGCCAGGCTGAGATGGCCGTCGTTGAGGTCCCGTGAGTTTGGCGTGAACCTCCAATAGACGGATGCAACCCAAAAACGGAAGCGTCTAGCGTTCTTGTCACCCCGGTCCTTGCAAAGCTTGCAGATAGATCCACCGATGACGTCCAAGTACGGTATGACGTCTAGGAAAACACCAACCCCCCAGAGAGCATATGCAAGGTGCCCCACCTCACCACCAGTTACCTAAGGTAACCACTTCAACGGAACCCCATCACGGAGCGCGGTGGACTACTATGTAGTACTTACACCACCACACTGTCACTGGCCACACCAGGCGCGAAAATTTCTGTTTTGCCTTTGCTGAAAAGAATTCCGAAGTGGAGAATCGATTGTCGGCCGAGAAGGTCTAGCCTCTAATTATCGCTGTTCTCTTCAGGCAGTGTTCATAATGCAGCGGTGTGGGACGTTCTTTTACCGTGCTTTCCCTGCCATCTGCCCAAAGTCGGTGGCATCTGGTGGCATCCAAGCATGGTCATAAGACTTGAATCAGGAACAGATCGTCGAAAGGTCTTTTTGACACGGTAAAGACCCCGCATGCCGCCGTTGATGGCCCCTTGACGTTGCTCTTTCCCTTTGCTCCCCGGTTTCTGTCTTCGGCGGCTCGCCGTGACTCGACTTCAGCCTCTCCTGCCATATCTGCGGGTTCCTGTCGGTGTGGAGTGGTGGGCCATTTGTATCGTGAATTTGCAATAGTAGGTGTTACGACGACCAATTCGCCACAGTGCTATAGCGAGGGTCACTCGATGGCAGGCTGGTGTGTATCGAGACATTGCGTATGGATCGTCCCAAGATGGTCCGTGTTCCGATGACTGCCTGCCACGTCTCCTAGTCAGGGCGGGTTGAGAGAGGGGTTCAAGTGACGAGGGAAGTGACAGCCAGTGTTCCAAAAGCTAGGATACGGCGAACTGTATGCTCATGCTGAAGACTGCGTCTGCTTTTCCGGCATGCCCATGAAGAGGGTCGCATAGCCTTGCGCTGTATCTATCGTCAAGTAGGCACGGCAGGACGCAGCGGAGAAGGGACGGAAGTTCAGGAATACAACTGAACCTGATTGAAGTCCAGTAGTACGCCGAGATAAGAAGGGATCTCAAGAGTGACGAGTAGCCTCTTGAAGGCCCGGATAATATTAAACAGTCGAAAAGACTATTTATTGCGGAGAAGTTGGCAGAAGGCATCAGAAGGTGCTGATCAAGGCCCTTTCGTGACTGCAACGCGGGAGAAGCTATCTACGTAGCTCACCATGCAAGGCATCAACTTTGCATTGTTGGGGATCCCGGCCGCCGGACAAGGTGAAAAGGAGGGCCCGCGTAGTGTAGAGGTATCGTGCCTGTCTTGGGTCGATGTTCGCGGGTACTGCGCGGCGGTAGAACTTCCACCACCCCACGACCGGCGTTCGGTCTACAAGTCTGCCGAGAAGAGGAAGAAGGGCGGCGAGCAGCGGAGGCGCGTCTCTATCAGAAGTGATGCAGTCGGGTCGGCGAGTAAAAGGGCGGCTTCGGGTCGAGTCTGACTGTAAGTGTTGAATCGGGGAATTTCATGACGTGAACGCAGTTGGTTACCTTGAGAAAGTTTGTCAGTGTGGGAACTCATTGAAGTTCTAGACTCTCGAGAAGAGCGCCGAGCCTCAGCCGAGGACGCCCACGGCAAGACGTTAAAAGGATGTGTAAGGTTGATCAGTGCTGATCGACGGGACTGACCTGGGACATATTCGGTGGATGTACGGATATTGCATGGAGAAGAGACATCATCCGGCCGTTGAGTGCACTCGTGACACGGTGAAAGAAGCGTAGGGAGCCAAGAGGCGGGGGAAGGGGCCCAGACTGACTGAATGTCAAAACCCTGGAAGACATTTGTTGGACATGCAGATTCACGAATCCAAATTGTTCCTCGGTAAAGTACGTACCTTAGGTAGGTAGCCAGAGTAGACGGCACGATTTTGGAAACAACTACACAAGGCAGCTACCGCACAACGGTCTATTGCATCGCCATCTTTCATATCAAGCTCTAGGCACAGGCATATGGTAGTTCAGTCACTTCTATCAAGGACGTTCCGTTAGCCTCGCGACGAGGAAGTCCACTTGATGCCCTGGATTGCATCCATACCTTGGGTATGGCGTGTTGTAGGACGGCTTTCCAGAAACGCCTATGTTTTCTAGATGCCAGCGGAGGCGCGTTAAATAGGCCTAGGTAGCACCTCGAGCTACCTGCCCCGGCAGCATTCGGCTACCATATCCACCTAGGCACCTTGGATAGGTACCTTCAAGCCTAACCATTGGGCTCGCTAAGGGCACCTCAGCGAATGGTGCACACGGCAAACGGCAATGCGCCCCCTAACGACACAAAGTGAATAGCCGGAATTTAAATCAAGTGCCTGCCTTATTAGGTAGGTAGGTTAGACGGCTTGACTGAAGCACCCGGCCGGACTCTCGAGGACAATACGCAGTAGAAGGGGCTGATGATGTAACATGGGAGTCTGGCGACGCTTCCTTAGGTAACAAAGGTAAATTTTTATTTTTATTTCTGAGTATGAGGTCAGGAAGGCACGCCTGGGCCTCAGTGTGGGTATCCCAGCCGCGGTACTACCTAGATGTCTTTGGAAGCCCGATTCTCACCAACCGCCAAACTTCACCTCACCCTAGCCGGGCAATCGCTGCCTCTGCAACAGCACGACTCAACTCGCTATTTCGTCCGCCTTGCTTTTGAGTTGGTATATGTCGTCTCAAGAAGCCGCCATTTTTCTTAAATTTCTTACTTCCTATCTCTGCGGTCTAGACGGGTACGGTTCGAAGAGTTGGACGGACCTTTCACACTTATCCTGCTGTTCTCGTCAATTCGCGGCAGAATCATCACAGGTAGAAAGAACGTGTGCCGTCTCGTTTGCCTCGCAATTCTTTCTCCAGCCACCTTCCTTCGCCGGGCACCGTCCAAACCTTGCACCACCAGCACCACACCTCAAAGTTCCAACGAGCAGCAAGAGGAGAAGCACTACCCGCGCTCCGCCAATATTCCATTCCAGCTCAGGTTCCTGTCACTCTTGGATACCTGCCCAAGCGCGCCCGCTAAGGTACCATACCCAGCCGAAGGCCCTGCAGAAAAGGTGACCCTGTCCCGCCGTATCATCGCTCGACCCTGTCTTTCCCCCCCCCCCCACCCCC
>JAXCEF010000463.1:0-41549 GCA_037178605.1 Colletotrichum euphorbiae | reverse complement strand
CCTCCCCCCTTCCCCCTCTTTAAATACCCTCTCTCTTACCTACTCCTCTTCGAACTTCCTCCTATCTACAACGTTAGTATTAAGACTCTTCTTTCTTTAGCCTCTTTTTGCTGTTTTTCATTACTGTTAAACCCCCCCCCCTTCCGCCCCTTTAGAAGACTGCTAGTAAGTCTATTAGTAGTGAATCGCCTAATAAATAAACTACGCCCTAAAGCTGTAGCCTAGGGTGGTTAACCCGTGTTTGAGGCGTTATTAGCCTACTAGCCTACTAAGTCTTCTTAATCCTTCCTATATCACACTCTTATTATTATGTTGACTGAATTTGGGTTTTAGCGGGTTGTTAGTACCTTTGGGGAAATAATATCTTACTAGTAGCGAAGGTCTAGTAGTACTATTAATTAATAACTTATTAATAGTACCTATTTTTCCCTAGTAAAACGGCTAAGGTAAGTCTTTTTGAAGACTGCTCAAATTGTTCTATTATGATCCCCTCCTTATATCTATCTATCTATTAAAACCCTTCTTCTAAAAGACCACTTCTTAATTAAGACCTTCGATAAACTCCTTAAGACTCTCAATAATTCCCTTTTTAGAACGTCCTATTTAGGAAGAAAAGATCCCCTTTCTAGGAAGCCCCTCACGGGAAGTGCCCTCTTTAGGAAGCCCTACTTGGGAAGATTAATATAAGAAGGTTTATTAGTAAGAAGAAGATTAGTAATAGTATCTATAAGTTATCTAATATATAGACTATGCCCTGAAGCTGCGGCTTAGGGTAGCTAACCTGTATATGAGATACTAATATCAGCCTATGAACCCTCTTACCCCTAACTTCTGAATATAGCCTTATCCTATGATAGCTAATGATGATGATAATACCTCCCCTACCCCTTCCCCTACTATACCTTCCCCTCATCAACTACTAAAAACCCCTACCCCGCAATATTAATTAACTATCCTAGTGCCTCAAGATTTCGCAGATATTATCGACCTAGACACCTATAGCTAAGTTAGAGACTTTAACCCCAAGGAATAAGACCCTACTAAAATCGCTAGCTACGCCGCCTATTATGCTGGCTGATACCTCAAATTGGGACTCTAAGGTCGCTAACTGTGGGCTAACTATAGTGAAAACTTCTAAGACGTTATTAAGATTTTTGAATATATAGATCTTATTACCTCTAAAGCCCTGTAAAAGGCCCTTATTGTTAATAGAGTCTTTATCTAATATAATAACTGCTAGATAAGAGATAACCTCGCTATTACTGCTAAAGAGACTGAATACTACCTATGGACTGAGAAGGACTTTAACTCTATTAAATTGCTATTTCCCGCCCTCATTATGAGATATAAGTATAATTAGGACTTCTATAATAACTTAACCTAGCTACTTAAGCTTACCTTTTATATTATTAAACTTACTGCCCCTGCTACTACCCCTGCCTATGCCCCTGCTCGTGCCCCTACTACTACCCTTGCCTAAAAGCCCTTAGTTGAGACTACTTTACTTATATAATAGCCCCCTACTTAAGTATCCTCTTCTCAGCCTATTTAGCCTCAACCTATTTAGTATAGCTACCTGCTACTATTTTTGCCTAGCTAAAACTACGAAAATAATGCCTAAGATGTTGATTTTAACCCTAATTTTAGTAAATTAACTAATTAGAACCCTCCTTTACATAACTCATACTAGCCCCCTCCTAACTGCTAGCCCCTACCTCTTTCTAATAATACCTCCACCTTATATTAACTTGAGAGTCTCGCTAAGTTTTATAATAATAATAACCTCAAGTATAGTAGCGGCAAGTTAGACGTTTTGGAGTCTAAATTGCTAGTTTTTAAGGACTGTTGCGCTAAAGCTGGCATTAATGTATAATAGTATGCTAAAGCTTTCTCCCTTATGCTAAAGGGAGATACTTAAGAGTACTACTTTTAGTATATTGCCCCTGTTTTCTCCTAGCCCCTCTACTATGAGATAGTTGCTTAGATAAAGGAGTACTTTGAAACTAAAGAGTTTCGTATTACTAATAAGGACCTTTAGGATAATACTATATTACTTAACCTTATATATAAAAGCCCTAAGAAATCTGTTGCTAGGAACCTTAAAATCCTATTTAAGACCCTATCTATTATTAAACCAGCCCTTAGTAAGGAATATAATAATAGCGATAGGCTACTTTGTTATAAGATCTGAAGTGCCCGATAAGGATTTTGAGAGTGCGAGCTTGCGCTATATTGGCGCCCTTTAAACCTCTAAGATCTATATAATTCCCTTCGTTTAGTAGTTAGTATAGCCTCTTATATAAATTAGAGCCTTACTACCTAATTTACCATGGATGAAGCATATGATGAGGCCACACCTATTGAGTCTGATGCTATGTATACTAATTGACGCTTCTAAGGCAGTTGAGGCAACTTTCGCAAGGGTAATAGCGGTAGATACTACTAAAACTATTAGTAATTTCGCCCTAAGTTATTCAGCTGCCGCTAAGGTTGAAGATGCTGGATTTATTGTAAGCTTGAGTATTGCTTGTGGAAGCACTTAAAGGAAGAAAGAGATAAGGAATATAATAACTTTAAGAATAAGTATGCTAAGTACTCGCAAACCGTTACTGAAGATGATTTCGTCGCCCTCCTTCTCTAATTTGAGGGTGATGATAAACCTAAAGGCGAATATAATACTGATACTGAGGTTGAGCACTTCTTCTAGTAGGATCCCTAGGATTTGGAGCCCTTGAACCCTTCTTCTTCCTCTTCCCACGAATTTATAGCTTTCGTTACTGAGACCTCTTTTACTATTAATAGCGATAAATTGGTTAAATCACTACTGAATCAAGCTACTTTTTACGTAGTTATGGGTATTAACTTAACTATTAACTCTATAGTATCTTCCTTTACTATGCCCTCCACCTAGATTGTTTTGCCTAGAACCTCTACTCCCTGCTAATTATTTACGCTCGATAGCTGATACTCTAAAGAAGTCTTTTAGGGTATTATGCTGGATTTGGGCGCAGCAGGAGTCTCTACTGCTAGCTAATAGCAAGTTATTGCTTTATAGTATATTCAACCTATTTCAGTTAATACAGTAAAAGCTAGCTAAGTAAGAGTGGGCTTTGGAGATAGCCTTTTTAAGGACTCTTTTAGTACTATTGCAGTCGATACTGTATTTAGCAGTATGGTGTTTTATGTTGTGCTAGTAAATACCCCTTTTCTGTTGTGTTTGAGCGATATAGATTAAATAGGCATCTATTTTAATAACCTTTATAATTGTCTGTTTTAAGGCAATATTGCTGCCCTAGTTGTATGCAAATGGGGTCACGCTTAGCTATTGCTTGATAAGGAGGAAGTCTTTGCCCAAACCTGCTATTTGACGGATACTAAGCTTTGGCGTCTCCATCGCCGTTTTGGCTATCCCTCCGTCGCCAAGTTGGCAGCCCTTTTGAGCTGTGCTAGCTATTATCCCGTTTGAACGGCAGCTATTGAGCAGTTAACTAAGGTCTGCGAACGCTGTTAATTGAACGCTGGAGCCCCTTAGAGATTTAAATTTTTGCTTAAAGATGACTGCCATTTCAACTACGAAATCGTCTGCGATATTGTATATCTTGAGGGCAAAGCTGTCCTGCACGTTATTAATACTACTATTAGGTTTAATGCCGCTTATTTCCTTCCTAATTTATCTACTAAAATAACCTGGGAGACCCTTTATCTTTACTGGATTTATATCTACTAAGGACCCCCTAATTGTATTATTACTGATGCTGGATTGAACTTCGCTGCTAAAGTATTTAAAAATAACGCAAGATCTATAGCTATTATAGTCAAAGTTATACCTATTAAGGCCCACCACAGGATCAGTAAAACGGAGCGATATTATAGCCCTCTTCAACGCGCTTTTACTATTATTCAATAAGAACTACCCCACGCTAAACTCGACCTGGCCCTTTAGATAGCTATTAAGGCTATTAATAACACTACTGGCCCTAATAGCCTTGTTCTGACCCTTCTCGTTTTTGGCGCCTACCTATATATTAGCTACGATTCGACCCCTTCGCTAAACGTTACAGCCCGCGCCAAAGCTATTGACGCCACTATGGATAACCTGCGCAAAGAATACGCTAAACGTAAGGTTGCTGACGCGCTGGGCGCCCGCAATGGGCCCAGCACTGACGAAGTTGTCTAACTACTACTATAGTTACTTATAAGAGTATATTATGAAAAAGATGGATGGCAGGGCCCCTTCCGCCTGATCGCTATTTCAGGCGAAATAGTTACTATCTAACTGCCCCATAGTGCCTGAGACTTCCCCTCTACTGCTATTAGACCCTTCTACGTCGACCCTAACCCTAAAGAAGACCCCAAAGGCCCCAATATAGCTACTCCTCCTGCTGACCCCACATCTCCGCCCCAGCGTTAAGGAAGACCCTAAAAAAGCCTAATTACTATAAATTTTGCATTTTCAGGCGTATTTAAGTAAGAAGTTAATAACCCCATAATATTTATCTCTACTAAAGAGAAGGCTGATTAGGAGCTCTCGCTAGCCCTCCGCAAATTAGGCAAACTTATTATTAATGGACCCCCCTTCTAAAAGTCCCGCGAAAAGGAGATCAATGCCCTTCTTGAGCGAGAAGTCTTCCGTTTTGAAGTCTTCAACCTAACTAAGCGATATAGGCGCCTTTTTAGGTCCCATATAGTCAATGAAATCAAGAACAAAACCACAACCCCCTTCAAGAAGTCTCGCCTTATTATTTATAGCATAAATAATGCTGAAAAGCATGGGATTTTGACCTAATCGCCAATCATTTAGCGCTATAGTATCTGTCTTCTACTTGCTATTACTTCATCCCTTAGCCCTGATTATTCGATTTAGATCAGGGATATCACCCAGGCATATATACAGTCGTAAATAACCCTTACTCATAATATTTATACCTATCTTCCTAATTAAATTCATAATTAATACCCCCCTAGCACTATTATAAAAGTTATTAAACCCCTATATAGTATTACTCAAGCTAATACCTATTAGTAGGCTACCTATAATGCCTATCATCATAATACGCTATAAATAATAAGCTCTACCTTTAACTTATATCTCCTTATTACTAATACCTCAAGCCCTCACTTTGCGATTATTAGAATACAGACTGATAATATGATTGGCCTCAGTATAGCACCATTTTCTGCCCTTAAAGAAGAAGAGCTCCAGAAGGCCAAATTTATAGCTAAAGCCAAGGAAAATCTTACTATTTAGACCCCTATTACCTTTAATAGTGGAACTATCTCCTTGACTACTAATAGAGCTATTATTCTTTAGCAGAAGGGCTAAGGTACTAAGATCGAGTTAGTAAATAATCTTGATAAGCAGAAGTATATTAAGCAGCGCGCTAGAGGGGTATATATTACCTCTATTTACTAACCTAAGGCTTATTTCAACCTATCCACAGCTACCTAATACTAGGACCCCAATAATAAGGATATCGCTACCCTTAACAAGCGCCTCAAATAGCTTAGTAATAACCTTAATTGCAGCCTAACCTTCATTACGCTATCCCTACTAACTGCAAAACTCTTTATATTTATAGATAGTTCTTTTATAAATAATAAGGATCTTACTTTATAGTTAGAATATATTATTATACTAGCTAATAAGACTATAGATAACGCTACCTTTACTATTTATAGCAATATTATCTATTATAGTTTAACTAAGTGTAAGCGTATTACCTATAGTATATTAGCCTCTGAAATCTATGCTGTAGTCGCTGGTGCCGACTTGGCCTTCGCGATCGCTTTAACTCTTTGTTAGGTTACTACCAAGCTAGGCACTACTAACCCCATCCCCACTATTATGTGTACCGACTTATACTCTTTGTATGAGTGTTTGGTGAAGCTTGGCACCACGAAGATAAAACGACTTATGATAGATATTATGGCCCTGCGTTAGTTGTATGAACGTCGCGAGCTTGCTGAAATCCGCTGGGTGAATGGCGAAGATAACCCCGCTGATGCGTTCACGAAGGCATCGCTAAATAGCGCCTTATGCCGGCTAATAAATAGGAATAAACTGACGATTCAAATGGAGGGATGGGTGACCCGGATGACGGAAGGAACAGAGTGATAAATAGCAGTCGCTACCACTTTAGAGGAATGGGATTTAAGCTAAAATCGTGGCTATTTAGAGGATATAGGTATGGCTAAATATGGCTATTTTTTCGATTCGATTTGAGGCTTAAAAATGGCCTCAAAACAAGTTATTCAATTCGTGTATTTAGATGGGCGTAATAGGCGAATCCTAGCATAAAAGAAAAACTGCTAGTATTGGGATATTCGCCCATCCGGACCCGACCCAAGTGTTGGGCCCGTGGCCCAGCAGGCAGGAACGATGCTAATAGTCATGTGACTGTAAGTCACGTGACCTATGGTTATATGACCCGCCTCGTCGGTCTACCATATCGTTCCTCCTTTCGCTGGCCACCCTTCTAGATACCTTCTTTCCTCAGACATCATCACCACTTTGAATACCACGTTTATCCCCCCCTACCTTCTGGATCCAGTCTTTGTGAGACCAACAGTAACCCTTTTATACTTTATTAAGTTAAAGTAGATAATATTACTAGTTATTACAAAGGTATCATTAGCTATAGCCTTATTAGCAATAACTACAATAAATTCATTCTACAAAACTAGGTCAGCATTATTAATAAAAGACCTATCTATAAAAATAAAGAGTTTCACTATAGCTAGGTCAATAAGCACAAACGTTAGGTCTCAGTTAAGATTCTCCTTTTGCTATTTAAGGTAATAATCAAGGGCTTTTTTATCCTCTACAATAGGGTCTTAATACTAGGCTACAGCAAATAAGTTGACATATAGAGGCAATATATACCCCTCTTACCCTTTGCTAAATATATGATTATTTTCATTTATTTGGGGATACCTTTAGGTTAATTAGCTTAATTTTAGACTATTACCCCTTTGAGCAAAAGGTAAGACTACTATCTTTACCTAAAGTAATAATACTACTATTGAAAATTAGTGAGGATTTATACTTAATTTACTGCTTCGCTTTAGTAGTGAAATTGGCTTTTTTAAGCTCTATATCTTCTCGTTAGGAGAACTTTAGTATAGATAGCCCGATCGTATTATTAGTTTATATACTAATAATACTAAAATAGCTATTCTTAGCCATTAAAGAGATTAATAGGCATAGGTTAAAAGATAATTAGTCTTTCTTAAAATTCTTTCTATAGTAGTTACTATATATAGCCTACTAATAGGTACTAGCTTCTACAATACTATAAAATAGTTTAATAATCCTCATAATGCGGTTTTTAGAGTATTTATTATTAATCTCCCTCAGTAGGTCTGCGAAAATCGACCTATTAAGCTCCGTTTGCAATTAAATATATACTTACGTAATATCGCGGAGCTATAATACATAGCCCTCTTATATAAGCGATAGGGCGATAGTAAGAAGGAGTTGCTAGCTAGCCTGCTATATTATTGGAGATTAGGTAAGTATGGCAGCTTTTTTATTATTATGATAGCTCTTAATAATAAGTCTTAACTTCTTATAGGGCTAGTTAGTACCCTTACCCTTTACCTTATAGGCTATATATAATTTAAAGATATAATAATAGCTATACTTTATAGCGTTATGTAGAAAAAGTCTAAGAATACTATGCTTCTAAAGTGTAGTTATCTCTATAGTTAATAAGGCTAAAAAAGGATCTCTAGATATTTTAATAATTCCGTTTTTATATAATTATATAGCGAGGTTATAATCTATTCGCTCCTTCATAATTAAAAACGTTATAGTATTACTAACTTTATTAGTAAGTACTTAGGTAGTAGTAGCTATAAAAGTAGCTATTATAAGCCTCTATTCTAATCTTTCGTCCGCTACGTATGCACTTCTACGTGTTAGGCCTGCTAGCGATGTTTCTTAGAGTTGTTCTTCTTTGCGTGGGCGGCCTCAGCAGCGCAGGATTAGGTCTATAAGTCTCGGCGTCAGCGTAGTGGGATTATTATCGTCCGGTCCTATCGCCTTTTTAGTATTTAGGTCTGGGGGAGGCAGCGTAGCCTCATTAGCCTAGTACTACAGGCAGATAACTATTAATTAGAATATCTGGGGCCCGCAGGGCAGGTCGAGAGTATAGGTCTCGCTATTAATAGTAAGGAGCTTATATAAGCCCTACTAGCCCTTCTTTTTGCAATAAACCTAGATAAGTAATAGCAGTAGTAGCTAAAGGAGCGGCGCTATATTTAGGCTATTATAGGTGGCGAGGGCGTTTATAACTTAGCAGGAGGCCTAGTGCTTCTAGAGGTCCTCTATTGCCCTCTACATAGCGGCAGCTTATTACTAGAGGTCTAGAGATAGGGGTGAATTATTATTAATTCAGGGGTAGGCGCTAAAAACGAGCAGTATAGGCACTAGGCTATTAAGCCCTATAGTATTATTAATAGCCTTTAATAGCTATTTAAAGAATAATCTTATAGTTTATATTAGGCAGGTCTTCACATATAATTATATATACCCTCTATAGTATTATATAATATTACTTAACCTTACTAATAAAGTTATAGGCCTCAACTAGTACTTTAGTAGTAGTTTTTAAAAGCGCCTAAAAAGTATTTTGCTATTTTAATACAGCGAAGTTAGTACTAGTATTAGTGATGGTAATATCTAGCAGCCTGAGGTAGGTATAGATCTAGTATTATTTAAAAGCATTAAGTATTATAGTTATAGATAAATCCTTCAGGAATTAAGCTATATTAAATACAGTTATAGTATCAATAATATAGAGTACTAGGCGCCCTTTAATGTAAATAATATTAATGACCACAGCATAATTAAAGTTATAGTTATGTTTAATTGTGAATTTGAATTAATTTAGCGCCTCTATATTAAGTTAGTAGCGTTTTTAAAACTTTATGAGATATTTAAGTAGCTATAACTTAACTTAGTAACTAGCTTACTAAAGGACTTTATGAAGTTAGTAGACTGATACGTAGCTAAAACGTTAATAGAGTCTTTATAGTTTAGCCTCTATGAGGTTTTTATAGGCTAAAGCCTTCTCTATCTGTAATAATAGCTCTTGGTAACCCTATTTATATATAATAGGCATAATAAGGTTACTCTATTATAAGTAATTTTAAAGGTTATTAAAGCATATACCTAACTTATTTATATCTACTAAATAGAGCAAGAAGGTAGTATTTATAGATACTATATAGAAGATTATATCCCCAAATAGTATTGGGATAGTTGTTGTCCCTATTGAGCTGATAGCCCCTCCTAACCTAAACCTTATGCTTGCCCCTTTTGCTATTATAAGGTTGATCGTGATATTACGTATAATCCTCTTAAGTACATCAAATTAGCTCTTGATAGCTACTAAAAATCCTACTGCTCCCATATTGGGGATAATGCCTTAGAAGGTCTCTAAAGAATATCTTCCTTTAAGCGTAAATATTTTAATGGGTATAGGCTTAGCTAATTCTTCAAATAGATCTAAATATATAATAATATAGTAGGCTACTTAATTAAGCAATATCCTCAAGACAGTCTTTTTATCCACAACTAGGACTAAGCTAGTGCTATAGCCACTGTTTGGGTCTGCAGATTAGGTGAAGAATATATCGTACTACTCCTCTTCATAGTTACTATCATTATGGCAGTCCCTAGTCCTATTAAGTAATTAGAAATATATTTTAATCTCCTTCTCCTCATTATTATTTGTTACTAAATTATTAGTTATTTCTTCTATAGCCCCCTTATAGTAGGTTAGGAACTACTAATAGGCTGCTTTTATCTTATTAAGGGCTTATAGGTTAATTCGCTATTATAAATAAGCTTTATGCTTCTCTTTTCATATATAGTTACCTAAATAATATCTAGGCTCTTTATAAATATAGCATTTTATATCTTATTACTATTATTTTGGGCCGTTTTTATTATCTCTCTATAGCTTAAGCCTTTTAAATCTATTATTTCAACCCTTGCTATTATATTTACAGTCTATCCAGTATTAGTTAGCATAATATTAGCCCTATAGTTTAGGTTAGCTCTTTATAAATATAGTTATATTACTAATAGCAACTTTAAGCTATTCATAGAGGCCTTCAAAGGTCTTTAATAAGTTTATAGTAGCCTATTTACACTCCTTAATCCCTCAGCACCCTTAAAGGAGTTAATTATATAGTATCTCATTGCTTTAGTAAGCTTTACTAAGCGCTAGCTAAGTTAGTATGAGGGTATCAATTAGAGTATCCAAGGCCTCTAATTTAAACTTTAATTAAGATAAGGGTTATATTATTCTACATAATAAGATAGGCTTAAGTAAACTCTTTAGTCTCATAGCATCCCTTAAGCCTATTAATAATTTAGGTGCTATTTAGATGAGGGTATAAGTAGTAAAATCTCTCATAGTAGTATTTTAGTACCCTTTCCTTAAGTATTATTAGGAAGGCTACTAGGGTTTAATCCTTTATTGTTGGGATATTCGCCCATCCGCACCCGACCCAAATGTCGGGCCCGTGGCCCAGCGGGCAGGAACGTCGACCATAGTAGTCATGTGACCTCAATCACCTGACGTGGTAGTAACGTGACCTCAGTCACGTGACCCACCTCGTTAGTCTACTATATCGTTCCTCCTTTCGCTGGCCACCCTTCTAGATACCTTCTTTTAGATCATCACCACTTTGAATATTACGCGTATCCCCCTACCTTCTGGATCCAGTCTTTATGAGACCAACACTGATCAGTGGTTAACTTCACTGTTATACCACTCAAGATACTGCGAAAATAACCACAGATCAGCAAGGTCAAAACGAAATAACTAAAGAGACGATATATCGATCGATTCGACCTAAATCTTTTCAGCTAGATATCGCCGAGCCAGAGATTCAAACAGACGCCGACAGTTCAGCCTCCGCTGCTATTTAACCCTCGCTGGAGAGACGTTATTTAGGCTAAATAGACCCCCAGCCTCCTATCATCAAAATACCGTGCTAACAGAGAACAACTCAGGCGCCGACGGTTCGGCCTCCGCTCCTGTTTTGAGCCTTCTCTGAAGTTATCGTCAACGTCGTGGGCGAAGTTTCGGATCCCCCACCGTTTTGACGATAGCCGCGGCCCATCCCGCATCGCTATTTAGCACCTTTAACTCTTCGCGATAACCTCGTTGCGCTGGCAAAGTTATCGCCTATTTTCAAACCCTCTTTTGCCCTCTTTTAGCACCCTCTGCTATCTTTATAGCTACCGAAAACCTCCTACAAATAACTCCTCCTATAACTAACTCCTCCGCTAAAACGCCAAAACGCTAAAATAACACAATCTTTTTCGACTAACTGCATCAAATTAGCATATTTCAACTTATCTAGCGTATTTCAACCTCTTTTACCCTCTTTCAGCGCTACCCACTACTTCGCTAACCTTCTCACCTTCACTACCTCTACTACCCACCTCAATAACCTCTTTTCTTTACCCTCTTCTTCACCCTCTTCTTCACTACTAAGTCAACTACTTTAAATCCTCTAGATATAGCAATAAGCAGTAAGCCCCAACCGCCTGCAAAAGAGAGACTTTTAACATTACTACCCGCCCGCTATTTCAGCTATTTTGCCCACTATTTCAGCAACTATGTTACGACCCGTTATGCAAGGATAATAGTTGCCCGACCCACTTAGGCGTCAGACGGCTAGGACAGGACATTTATACTATAGGACCACGGGGACACTAGGGATGCCCACAGAAGGGAAGAACTGTAGTATAAGTCATATAATAATAAGATAAGGAGTAATTAGTAGAGTATAGCGGAAAGCGCTTAGTGATCAGTTAGCCTTACTAACTAATCGCAATTACTAATACATAGAGGTAATCACCTAATAGCAGGACTAGGGACTATTTGGGACTTATATTGGGAAAGGATGCGTGGGTTGGCGCCCACGCATAGCTAGGAAAGCTGTGATTATGTAAGCCTATATGCGCATATATACGCGCGCATCCAGCACTCAGGATATCCAGGGGCACAATCATCATCAATCATCATCATCCATAGTCTTTTTCGGCCTCAAGGGGGCTCATACCTTAATAATCCTATACATGATTACCTGCAATATCTCTTCTATTTCAAGCCTAATTCTTCCTATTCTTTCTGATTAGATCTGCGAATCGCGACGCGCATCTTTTGAGCCTACTTTTATTATTCCTATCCGTTCGTGGGTAGTGTTGTGTTGTTTGCTATCTTTGCAGTCCCCACCGGGCTCCTGCTCTTCCCAATATATAGTATAAACTTAGGACTCCTAAGAACAGACTTCTATAGCTCTTTAGCAAATAACTTCGTAATTACTCTAATAGGTACTCTTAGCTTTATCTTATACTATAACCCCCTTATTAAGACTATAACTAATTACTATACTCCTTAAACCCCAAGATTCCTTTAGTAATATAGCTTAGTAAGACTATACTATTAATCTAGCGTTATCTCTCAGCTTCTATTAGTAGAACCCTACTATTAGATAGCTAACTATAATACTTTAATTACTTTTATTTAATAAGTTAACCTTTAATACTACTAAATAGTATAGAACTAAAATCATAGTAACTCCTAACGCGCAGCAAGCTAATAATATAGGAAACGCACAACCCGCAGCCCCCAGACCCACAAATAACTAATAGGCCCTAATAGCCCCTATGAATAACTAGGAAATAATAAGCCTTTAATAAATATATAATATAATCCTCTAGCTTTAGCAGGAAAACGCGCAACTTGCTACTCAGCTTACGCCTAAGGCTAAATACCTAAAACTAGCTCTATACTTAGGAGAGCTAGGAACCCTTTAAGGATTTCTTACCTATACCTAAACCTACCTTTATTACTACACCGCCTTATTTCTAGATAAGACTATAAAGGTTTACTAAGCTACCTCTTTCCTTAGGAGAAATACCCTCACCTAGTTTGAACTATTAATCAGAGACTAGCTACGGAGACTATATAATAAATAAGATAAAGAAACTCAGAAATTATTTAGGAAGTATAGCAAGTTTAAGACAAAACTTTAGGAAGCCTTTAGAAGCCTAGATAAAGAACAAATTACTAAACGCAAACTCACTAATGTCACATAAAAGGGATTAGCTAATAAAGTATACTACTAAGTTCTAATAGATTTTATCTAAACTGGATTAGAGAGAAGAAGCCCTAATAGCTAAGTTCTACTAAGGCCTAAAAGAAGAAATCAAGGATAAGCTCATATAACTTAACTACCCTAAAGAACTCCACTAGTACATACATACTATAGTTAAGATTAATAACTACCTCTATAAATAACGCCCAAACATAAAGAAATATCCGCTTAGAATAATAAAGTAGAACGAAATAATAACAGAAGAAAAAGCAACTAGTACTAACCTAGTAATAACTACCGCACTAAACGAACTTCTAACCACAGGCATAACCCTAGAGCACCTTAGTATACTACTACCTATAGATACTATAGTAGACCTATACACCTCAGTATAGCCTATAAAGATAATAAGTAAAGTAATAAATAGAAACGAAATAAGTAATACTATAACTATAATAAGATAGGATATCTTATTTATAAGTGCTAATCCCCTATAAAGGAACGCTTTTAACTAGTGCCTAAGAAATAATAAGGAAGTCTCACTATTAAGACCACACCTTATAAATAACTTTATTAGACTACTTACTATAACAATAAGTATAGAACCTACTCAGACTATAAGGAATATGCGGGGTATAACCTAAAAAACCCTCATAGATTGGGATATAATACTACTAGTATCCCCCTAGTAGCTATATGTACTCTAGCAGTAGGATACTAAACCTACTCAAAGGCTAAACGAAAAGCTAATAAGCAGCTTAATAAAATACTATATATACCCTCAGGCGTAAGTATCAAAATCAATAATAAAGTTTATATTACTAGGCTATAATAAGGACTTTAAGTATATAAGCTATAAGTAAGAATATAACCTGAAGAAGCTATATAGTAATAATAGATTGGGGTACTATAAGTCTATATTGAGAGATAATAAGATACTAAGAATAGCTCTAAGTAAATCTAGCAGATTAATAATAAACCTAAGGATTAAGTAGTAAAGGCACCTATATAGAACTATAAGATATAGCCTTCTTAAGAATAATGAGATGAGCTCTATTATACTAAAAGAGCTAAATAGAATAAACATTCTGCTATAATAACTAATAAACAATAACTAGACCTAGAAATAGAAAGATAGATTAAATAAAACTTATTTAAAATTAATAATACCTTATCTAAAGAAACTAGATTAGAATTAAGTAACTACTTAAGGTACCTCTATAAGAAGGAGATTAACCCCTATTAGGATAACTAGGAGATTACTTTTTATAGTGTATCTAGATATAAAAGAAGAAACCTCTTATTTATAATATAGGTTAAAGAAGATCACGCCTATCTCAACCCTATATATAAGTAATACTATTTAGTATTCTAGGCTTAGTGCCTCACGGACTACTATTATAAATATAGAGCTAATAGGTATAAGTATAACTTCTATCCCTAAAGATATAATAATAGACCTATTATATAATACTATCTAGAAAACTAACTTCTTACATGGGACTTAGTCTAGATAATTAATAATATAGTATTATTTAGACTATATTACTACTACTCCATAAGATATCTTAATAACCCTTATATAGAATGGAACTAATATATAAATAATAAATACTGAATCTACTTAGAAGAAAAAGCTAAAGCGTAGCGAAGATAACTTCAGAGCTAATGGTCAAAGAACTAGACTTACCTACTAATAAGGAATAATAATAGGCAAAGACAATAAGGTTCCTATATAGCGCAATAGTGCTAAATAATTAATATTATAAGTATATATAAGTCTAGATATAACTTAATAGAAGATAGACTACCGCAATAATTAATAGCAGAGCCTAAAGAAATTTTATCTTACCTAGAAAAATAAACCAATAATAAATACCCTAGAATAGAAAAGCAGCTAAAGACTACTATAACCTCAATACCATTAAAGAAGAATAAGTCTAGTATAGCAGAGGACGCATTAATATAGAGACCGCGCAACTCCCTTTACAGATCTATAGCTAGAATAAGCAACTAAACTTCAATATTATAGAAATAGCAGATAAATATAATATCATCCTTAGAAGACTATAGTTATATAATAGTAACCTATAGATAGATTAGAGAATAGGCTAACTCTATGAGGACTAGGATTTAGTTGCGAAGCAGCAGCTAAAGAAAAACGCCTCAAATAAACCTCATAAAATAACTAAAGTAAGAAGATTCCTCGCCTACTTATAAATTAAGGATATAAACGCTAGGATGTTATTAGTAATAGAATTTAATAAGGAAGATTAATTACTATTTATTCTAGTAGCATACTAGTAGTATAATAAGCTATTTACTAAAGAACTTAATACTAGATTACTAGAGTATAGTAGCTATAATTATAAAATTAAGCTGAAGCTTAGAAAAGAACTAATATTCAAGAAGATCTATAGACTTAATTAAGAAGAAATAGAAGCACTTAATACTTATCTAGAAGAGAATCTCAAGAAAGAATTTATTTAACTCTCAATATCCCCAGTAGGGTATCTAGTACTCTTTATACTTAAGAGGAATAGAAAGAAATAACTATATATTAACTATTAGAAACTTAATAATATTATTATTAGGAACTATTACTTATTACTACTTATCTCTAAGCTATGCATACTCCTGTATAGTGCGAACTAGTTTATAGCCCTTAACCTTAAGGGAGCTTATAACCTTATCTATATTAAGAAAGGCGAAGAAAAGAAAACAGCTTTTAGAATATAATATAGATACTTTAAGAAACTTATAATACCCTTTAGACTTATAAACGCCCCCATAATATTCCAGACTATAATTAATAGAACACTCTAATAATACCTCGATAAGTTTGCTATAATATACCTCAATAATATTCTCATCTTCTCTAAAATATTAGAAGAATATAAGAAGCATATATATAAAGTACTCTAAAGATTATAAGAAGCGAAACTTCTAGTTAAGCTAGCTAAAAGTAAATTCTACTAATAAAAAGTTAAATTCCTCAGATTTACTATTACCCTAGGAATTATTTAAATTTCTAAAGATAAAATTAAGGTAGTCTATAACTAGCCTATACCTACTTATATTAAGGATATATAATTATTCCTCAGTTTTATTAACTTCTACTAAAGATTTATTGGAAACTACAATATAATAAGCTAATAACTCTAGGACTTAACCTAAAAAGATAATATATTCTAATAGACTAGAGAATACTAAAACAACTTTAAGAAAATTAAGTAATATGTGTAAGGAACAATGGTTGGATGCACCTCGCACGGCCGCATCGTCGGCGAAACGCTGGCGAATTAGCGGCTAGCGAACATATAAATGGGAACATCCTATCACATATAAGAGCATAGACCTTAAGCAATAGTTTAATATAGTAATGGATACCTATGTTCTAATATTTTAACCTTTCCTAGTTAAGGCCTATAGCTATACTCTTATAATTCTATTGCTTCTACCTCGATTTGAGTAACTAGCGCCGGTTAGGATATTGGGAATAAATTAGCAATAGCTTACTAACCGATTAGCAGCCGAGTTTAGCCCCAACAAACTGCAAACCGCGCACACCGATTTCAACTAATAGGGACTGGGCCGACATAACCCCAATTATTCGCCAAGTCCCGAGATATAGGAGACTTAGCGCGATAATTATGCTAATAGAATAGATAACCCCGATAATACTATTATTAGGGAAATAGGGGATAGGGGTTATACTAGGTTCTAGCTAATACTAGATTAAGTAAGCTAACTACTGCTTAGCAAATAGATAATAAGGATTAGCTAATAGGGCACCCCACTAGAGTCTATGCCTAAGGGCATTATTCCTGGGATTTTCAGCTAGGCGATAGCACTATTACAGAAGCAGCAGGAGAGCCACCTGGAATACATGCGTCTACAGTAGCAGCGATATAAGGAGCAGACTGCAATACTACTATAAGAGCTTACTAAGCATCTAATAAAGAAGCACTTCTAGAAGGAGTATGAGAAGCTGCCTTTATATAACTATTATACTTTAGGTAAAGATACTACTATAGACTAGGTTAGTAACTAGATTTAAGCTATGAAAGAGGGAAACTAACTACGCCCTAATAGCACACTACAGCAGTAGGTTTAATAGGCCCTTATAAAGATAAGCCTATTACTATAGATTAAGTAGTAAAACTATAGGGGTGGATTAGAAGGAGACCTAACCTAAGCTAATTACTTAGTATTTACTTACTATAAGTATATTAACCCTAAGCCTTAGGAGTGGAGATACTATAAAAAGCTTAATACTATATATTAGAAGGAGATATAATTCCTAACAGAGTTCTTTGCTAAATAGTTAGCAATATATTATAACCTAGGTATAGTAGGTATTAAAGATAGTAAGGCTAAAGCTTATATACTATACTTTTAACTACTACTATCTCTATATAGGGAGCTAGAATATTAGAAGGTTGAGGTATTAAGACTAAGGGATATAGCTACTAAAGCGGAGCGCCTATAGGATATATGTTACTAACGGGGCGCTAAGTCTTTGCAGAGTGAGAGCAGGAAGAGATAGGCGAATAAAGAGCCTGCTATAAGGCCTGCACCTGTAGTGAGGACAGGATAGACGGGTTAGTAGGGCTAGAGGCGTGGAATATCGCTAGGATTACGTAGTCTAATACTTTGCTAACTTTTTAGCAATATATCTTAGGGGCCTAGCTATAGTTCTAGCGCGCCTAGGGGCCTAGCGGACGACTCTATAGTAAATTTTAGCTATAATAAGAGGAGATATAAGTGAAGAAATTATTCTGAAGCAAAAGCAAGGCGTGAAGTAAATATAACGCTAGTAGGATACTAACCGCCTGCTAATAAAGTAAGGATTAATATAATCTAAACTATAGTAAAGGTTAAGGAACTTAACTTATTAGAAAATAAGTAGGCTGGGGGCCCACTCTAGTAACCCCCGCGCTAGATTCTAGACCAGAAGTTCTTCTAATAGGAGATACTATAAAGAGATAGGCGCTTATTTTCTAAAAGCTTACTAAATAGGAAGTTATTATAGATATAGACTCCTATTCTTAAGTTAATATTATTAGTAGTTAATTAGTATAATCCCTCTAGCTAAAACCTATAGAGGCTATAGCCCCTACTTTAGAAGGGTTTAATAGATTATCTATAGTAATATCTCTAAAGATATACTAGCTAATCTTCTTTCTAATAGACTTAAGGGGGAGGCTAAGGAAGATTAGGCGACTATTTACTAAGGCTTGCTGACTAGAGGGAGCTAGAGACCTCCTCCTATTATAATAGTCTATAAGCTAAGAAGGTATTATAATTAAGACCTAGATAAATATATAGGAATATAAGCGGATTAGTATTATAGAGCTATTAGCATTTAGATAAGAGGTTATTAAAAACGGCTAGAGGGCTTATATATTATATATCTTAGGGAATATATCCCCCTATGAGCTAGCTATAGAGGCCCTAGGCGAGGAGGACTCCCCAGATGCAGATAGAGTACTACTTCTCAAATTAGAAAGCAAACGCGCAATATTTAATAAGCAGGCGGCAAAAGAGTTTCTGTTCCTAGAGGGCGTGGAGCACTCCATCAATCTAGTTAAGGGGAAGAAACCCCTATATAGTCCGCTCTACTTATTAAATAAGAGGTAACTTAAAAAGCTTTGTTAATACCTCACTAATAATTAGGTAGTAGAGAGGATCTAGGCTTTAATAAGTGAAGCGGGAGCTCTAATACTATTTGTTCTAAAGAAGGATAGGACCTTATACCTTTATATAGACTATAGGGGCCTTAATAGAATCATAATTAAGAACTAATATCCCTTACTACTTATTAGTAAGCTATTAGATAGGCTTTAGGGAGCGAAGTGGATCTCAAAGATTAATATTAGGGATATCTACTACTATATCTGCATTAAGCCGTCTAACTAGTAGAAAATAGCCTTTAGGATGTAATATAGCTATTTTAAGTATATAGTTACGCTGTTTAGACTTATAAATACCCTAGCTACCTTCTAGGTATATATTTACTAAGCGCTCGCTAAGTTGCTAGATACCTACTATATTATATATATAGATAATATTATAGTCTATTTATTATTAAGGGAATAGCATATAGAAGATATTTGCTAGGTGCTCTATAAGCTTTACTAATAGGGACTCCATACTAAGCTAAGTAAATATAGTTTCTACTAGCAGTAGGTAGAGTTCCTAGGGTATATTATTATACTAGAGGGTGTGTTTATAGAAGAGTCTCATATCTAAGCTATTACTAAGTAGAAACTACTAAAGATATATAGGGAGATCTAGGTCTTCCTGGGGTTTTGTAACTTCTACCACAAGTTTATTGCAAGCTATTTAGGCATAGTAGCCCTAATAACCTCCCTACTAAAGGGTAGTGAGAATAACAAGAACATTATTAAATTTATTTAGCTAGAAGAGGCGTAAAAGGCGTTTAAGCGACTATAAGCTACCTTTTGCTCTATAACTGTTCTCTAATATTAGGATCCTATTTGAGAGATAAGGGTTGAGATAGACGCCTCTACTAAGGCTGTTTCTAGTATTCTATTATAGCATATTAATAGCTAGTAGCGACTAGTTGCCTGCTACTTACGGAAACTTAGTAATACTAAGTAGAGATAGGGCGCGGGATAATAGGAACTCCTTACTATTATAGAAAGCCTTAATTATTAGGCTTACTACCTATGGGGTAAATTAAAGAAGTTTATAGTCCTAATAGGTTACTAGGCACTTAAGGGCGTTATTAGCGCCTTAGCGGGGGACCTTTGGGGAAGACTCGCTAGATAGGTATATAAGCTCTTAGCATTTGATTTCAACCTAGAGTATAGGTCTGGGGTAACCAACCTAGCGGACAGTCTATCTAGGAGGCTGGATTATATAGAGGGGGAGGTGAAATATAACAATGTCCTCCCAATATTAGCAAAGAAGCTAGGACTTATTGCAGACCTCCCGGCGGACCTTTAGGAAAGCATTTCAGGACTAGAAGGCTATACCGCAACCTCTAAGGCATTTATTAACGCTATAAGAGCTACTATATATAGCCCTATCTAGAGGGATAGCTCCTAGGGCAGAGACGCCTCAGTCTCTAGTTAGCGCTACACTCTATAGTGCGCTAATAATACTGCAACTATTATAGCTGTGATAACCTAATACTAAAGCGCGAGGGCTATTATGCAAAACGCTTAGCGAGGGGTTGCTAACTAAGAGGACTTATCTAGAGCTAGGGTTACTATAGCGGAATAGTATATCCCACGTAACGTTATGAGGGAGCTTATAACGAGCGAAACGGCATAGGGCTAATAACCCTCCAAGCGGATAGAAGATCTTGTCTGCAGACTGCAGGCTAACATGTCATATTGCCAGATATAAGCGGAGAGAGTTTAGCGGCTAGCTAGCGACGATAATAACTATAGAACCTTATTTTATAAGGGGAGGTTAGAAATACTATAGGAGGAACTACTTAAACTTAAGATCCTTTGCTAATACTATAATAATAGTAGAGCGGGCTATATAGATGCCTAAAAGGCTACTAACCTAATCTTAAGGAAGTTCTATTAGCTAAATTTAGCTATAGATATTTATAGCTATATTACAAGCTGCTAGATATACTAAGGAATTAGGATCCTAAGGCATAAGCTTTATGGGAAGTTAGAGCTATTACCCTTCTTAGTATATCTATTTTAGGAGATTAGCCTGGACTTTATTACTAGGTTGCTACTAACCTATTAGTATATAGGTGGGGAGTATAACGTAATTCTCATTATTATTTGCTGCATAACTAAGTTCGCTATATTTATTCTAATAATAAAGCGGATAATAGCTGCTAAGTTAGCGCGAATTATCTATAAGAGAGTTAAATATTATTTTAGCACTCTAGAGGGTATTATTAGTAACTGGGATAAACTCCTCACTAGCTATTTCTAGGAAGAGTTCATATATATTAGAGTAATAAAGCGTCGCCTTTCTATAGCGCATTATCCTCGAACTAATAAGCAGACTAAGTAGATATATTAGATACTAGAGAAATACCTGCAGGCATATACTAGCGACTCGCCATTAGAATGGGCAGTATAACTGCTAGAGGCTGAGTTCGCATATAATAATAGTCGCTATAGCACTATTAACTATTTGCTAATGGAGGCCCTATATAAGTACCACCCGCGTTACATAGAATATATACTACTAGCAAATAAGGTTACAGTATAAGGCGTGCGCGAGCGTATTGAATACCTTGCGACCCTTTAGCGAAGGGCCTAGGAGCACTAGCAGCAAGCTATAGAGGTATAAGCTAAGTACTATAACGTGCAGCATTAGGAAAAGACTTACTATTAGGGATAGGTTATTAAACTATTAATAAAGAACTGCAGGTTTAAGAATAAGAAACTAGCGCCTAGGTTTATTAAGGTTGCTATTATAGAGCTAGTTCGCAAATAAGCATATAGAGTCTACCTACTTAAATAGTACTGCAGAATATATAACGTCTTCTCTATTGCCCTGCTAGAACCTTGGGATAATTGCTAAAGTAATAGCAAAGGCTTATTAGTATACCTAGAGCTTGAGGATATGCTAGAGGAGTGGGAGGTAGAGGAGATTATTGCTTAGTAAGGGTCTGGCGATGAGGCGCAGTACCTCGTGAAATAGGTAGGGTGGCCTATAGAGTATAATATATAGGAGCTTAAAGAGAACTTGGCAAACGCGTAGGAGGCTATTTAAAAGTTTAAGAGATAAGTCATAAAAGCCTATAGGAAGTAGGATAACTAGCTAAGTGCGGTAATATATTACTAATACTTAGGCAAAAGAATATAGTAAAAGAGATGACGCTTAATAATATAATAATTTAATTAGTAGAGAAGTATTACTAATATAGCGGCGAGAAGCTAAAAGAATATTATCTTATAAGAAAAAGAAAAAGAACTAACTGCCTATATAGTTATTTAACTATTACTACAACCGCTATAAGGGGCATAACCGCCACGAGGAGCATAAGGAGTATAAGGACTATAGGAACCATAAGGACCATAGGAACTATAACTACTACAACTACTGCTTAGCAAACTATTATTATTGCCTCCCTAGCTACTACTAGTACTACTCGCGCCACTACTACTAGTATCAGCCGCTCCACTACCACCACTACTAGGCTAACTACTATCTAACTTATTACTAGAGGAGCTATTAGGAATAGTAGCGGCGCTCTTAGCCTTCTTGCTGCTCCTGTTCTCACCTACTGACTTATTGCTACCTAGCTGCCTACGTTTTTTAGTGGGAGTATAAAGGTAAGAGGCATAAGAGATAGGATAGGCGCGAGTACTAGTAATATAGTAGGAGGGGATATTATTTAATAAAAACATAGCGAGGCGACCCTAAAGCTTATCGCTAAAAACAGGGAAAGAGTTAACATTACGCTCGCTCGCGAGCATTAGGACTAGAACTATTAATAAGTTAGCAACTAGTTAGTCGATCTCATTAGCAAGATATATAGCAGGGATATTATTATAAATATAGGGCGGCTAAGTAGCATTTAGTTACTAGAGAATATTAGCGCTATTGCAAAGGGTACTAACCTAAGTAGTTTATTAGTAGGGAATAATTAGCATAAAGAGAGCGAATAGTATTATATATAAACTAGGATATTGAGAGCAAGATATTTATAAATAGAGGTAAGCTCTCAAAGCTATAGCTGATCTATATTCTAGGAACTGCTACTAGTAGTAGGATTACAAATAAGTTTGCTAATCTTCTTCTATACTGCTAAATAGTTAGCGAGCGCCTAGAGAATACGAAAACAATAGAGAGGGATTAATACGCCCTCACTCTCCTAGATCTAGAACTAGTAGAATATGCCCTAGGTTATCTAGGCTGCGCCCTAAAGCTCCTAGGGGACCTATTAGGCATTAGGATATAATAAATAGATAGCAACTAATTAGTAACCCATAGCGCAATACTTCTTCTTATCATAATCGCAATAGATACACTTCTGCGCGTGCTTACTATACATATACCGAAAGTTAATAATATTAAGATATATCTTAGTTAGGTATCTGAGGTAGGGGTAGCTACTATTAGCCTCGCTAGTGAGATCACCTAAGAGATTCTCAGGCTCATATAGGTACTTTGCAAGCACCGCGCCTATACGAGCGATATGAGATATTACAGTAATTAAGCAGCGGAAGGTTGGGAATTAAAAAGAAGGAAGTAGGTGAAAATAGGAAGAGAAAAGTAGTAAACTCTATAATATAGCAATAAGTTATAGAGAAGGCGCTAAGAGAAGAGAGGCAGCTAGTTAAAAATTCATAAATAGGATAAAACTTCACTAGGTTGGAGACCTCAAAAAGTAGAGACACTTTTATACTTAGGGTCGCGGGGTAACAAAAATTAATAATTACTAGATATATACTAGTAAATAGTTGCATAATAATTAGCAACTAATTATAAATTGCAATATAAAGGAAATTCGAAAAATAGCTGCAGTATAATAACTAAAAATACGTTATTTACTAGAGTTATCTAAGTCTAGCGAAAAAAATAGCAGAAAGAACAAACAGCAGCTAGTAAGGCTGAATACTACTATCCGCTACTATCGGGTCGCCCTGCGGTTAGCAAACCGAACCGCAGCGCTAGATGCCGCAATACCCCACTTTCTTTTCTTTAACGCCTTAGGGACCAAGGCTTTAGAGAGGGGGATAATTATAAGGAATAATAGTTAGATGCACCTCGCACAGCCGCATCGTCAGCAAACCGCTAGCGAATTAGTAGCCAGCAAACATATAAACGGGAAAATCCTATTATATATAAGAGCGTAGACCTTAAGCAATAGTCTAATACAGTAATAGATACCTACGTTCTAATATTCTAACCTTTCCTAGTTAAGGCCTATAGCTATACTCTTATAATATATAGAAGAAGATATTATTCTATTTATCCCCAACCGTAATAAACTATTTAAGTTAGAAACTAACGCCTTAGATTTTACTATAGGCATATAACTTAGATAATAAGATAATAAGAATAAACTATAACTAGTTGCCTTTATATTAAAGAAGTTTAATAAACCTAAACTTAACTACTAAATATATAATAAGTAACTTATAGTAATTATTAAAGTATTTAAAGAATAGAGACTATAACTATTAGGAATGTAACGCCTAATTAAGGTATATATAGATTATAAGAACCTCTCTCATTTTATAACCTCAAAAGCACTTAATAAATAATAAATTAAATAGTTAGAATTCTTATTTGACTTTAACTTTGAGATTAACTATAAGAAAGGGAATGAGAATAGTAGAGCTAATGCTCTCAGCTGCTAACTAGACCATAACGTCCTAATACTAGAAGAAACTCAAGTTATCTTGAAATAAGATAAGAATAGAAACCTTATGCTAGTAATGAGACTCTTAATAATAGTTAGGAAGGTTAGTACTAGCTTAACTAGATAAATAACCCCTAAAACTATTAGAGAGATATACTTAGCACTAGTATATAGATACTAAGGCGTTACTAAGATATAGAAATATGTCTGTTAATACTATAATAAAACTACTATATAATAGGAAGTAGCAAATACTATTAAAGACTATGAAGTTTATACTAAAAGTAAGCCTAGTTAATATTAACTCTATAGAAAGATTGAACTACTACTAGTACTAGAAGTAGTATAGTAATCTATATCCCTAGACTTTATTATTAAATTACTAAAGTTAAAGGAACTAATAACTGATACTAAGTATAATAGTATTTTAGTTATTATAGAACGACTTATAAAATATGCCTACTTTATCCTATATATAGAATCGAGTACTGTAGAAGACCTTAGTTATATATTTCTAAAAACTATTATTAGCTAATATAGCATACTAATAGAAATTGTATTAGATAGAGATAAACTATTTACATCACAGTTTTGTAGATCCCTAATCTCATAGCTTGGATCTAATTATAAACTCTTAAATGATTTTTATCTATAAACTAATAGATAGACTAAATAAATTAAATAAATTCTTAAGGTCTACCTATGCTATTATATTAATTACAAATAAAATAATTAGATATTGCTACTACTAATAGCTTAATTCGCTTATAATAGTGTAGTAGGAGAAACTATGGAAGAATCACTATTCTATCATAACTATAGATTTAACCCCACTATATATAGAGAACTATAATAAGGCCTAGCAGCACTTAAAGCTGTAGTAGATATTAAGAAAATTTGAGAAATTTAGTAGGAACTTCCTAAAGACCTCAAATTTATGCGCGAACGCATATGCAAATACGCCAACAAGAAAAGAGTTAAAGGAGTAACTCTAAAGGAGGGAGATAGTATGTACCTCACTTAATAAAATATCAAAACCAAATAACTAAGCAATAAATTAGACTATAAAAACCTTAAACTGTTTCAAATTAATAAAAGGCTATTGGACGTTAGCTATAAACTCTCACTACTAGATACTATAAAGTACTATCTAATTTTTCATACTTCACGTCTTAAACTAGTACTATAAGAATTACAAATAAAGAACCTTATTATTATAAAATTAAATAAACTAGAATATGAAATCAAATAAATTATTAACTATATTAAACATAAGAATAAAACCTAGTACCTCATTAAATAGAAAGGATATGGATATAAGAATAATATATAGGAAGTAACTATAAACCTCAAGCACGCGCAAGAATAACTCCGCACGTATTAGGAATAGTAAACAGTAAATGAACCACAAACGGAACCCACACCTAAGGGGACACATAAAAATAAAGCCCAACTTACTTAAGCCTAATTAGTAGTCAGACTAATATAATAAGACTAACTATAAGATACTAATCTATTTATATAACTAGGGATACTAGTAAACTAGGATGCCCCACCTAATAAGAAATTTGGGGTACTAGGATTCCAATCCCCTAAAACTATATCTAAATCTACTATACTAAAACTACCTATAGACTAAGCCTCTAATACGAGAGAAACTACTAGTTCCTCCTCAGTAACTTCACAACCTTTATAAAATACTATTCTTTTCTGCTTTCTCAAACGATCCAGCCGCGCTATAGACTTATCTAACTCGGCCTGCGTAGCATATAAGGCAGCAGCCTTTTTATATAATACCTCCTCCTCCGCTACTTCAGTATCTTTAAATAAGCAGCCTTATCTAGCAATTAGTTAACTAAAAGAATAAGTTAGTAAAGCAAGGAATATAAGTATAGTAATAAATATGTATAAGCGCAAACCGCATCTACTACTATATCACATAATCGCCCCAAATAAGTACACTCGCTATAAACTTCACCTCTAGGAAGAAGCTTATAACGCTTTCCTGTGAAATAATAATATAAATAAGATATATTAATAATAATACTAAACTTAGCAATACGAAGCCCATAGTTACAATAATAAAGAGTAGAGGCAGACTTTGAATTTAATTTTTAAATGCAACCTAATATAATATTAGTATTATAAGTAAAACTTAGGATATATAATTAATAGATCCCCAACCTAGGACTAATAACCTACTTATTTTAGGTCTTAAGAATAAGACCTTTAGAGAGGGAACCTAATATTACAACCCATTATATAAAGATAATAGTTATTTAACCCACTTAAGCGTCAAACGGCTAAAATAAGATATTTATACTATAGGATCACGGAAGCACTAGGGATACCTACAAAAGAGAAGAACTATAGTATAAGTCATATAATAATAAGATAAGAAGTAATTAGTAAAGTGTAGCAGGAACCGCTTAGTAATCAGTTAGCCTTACTAACTAATCGCAATCACTAATATATAGAGGTAATTACTTAATAGTAGGATTAGGGACTATTTGGGACTTATATATAGTATGGACTTGGGTCTCCCTAAGGATAGACTTCTATAGCTCTTTAGCAATTAACTTCATAATTACCCTAATAGGTACTCTCAGCCTTATCTTATACTACGACCCCTTGTGAGGACTACGACTGATCACCGTACTCCTTGAACCCCAAGATTCATTCAGCAACACAGCCCAGCAAGACCATACTATCAACCTAGCGTCATCCCTCAGCTTCTATTAGCAGAACCCTACTGTCGGATAGCTGACTGTAATACCTCTCTAGTATATCTACTACCTATTTATACTTAATAGTAAATACTCTAAGGAAGTTTTCTAGGGTATTATACTGGATTTAGGCGCAGCTAGCGTATCTACCGCTAGCTAACAGCAAGTCGTTGCTTTATAGCGTATTCAACTATTAATTTCAGTTAATACAGCAAATGCCAGCTAAGCGAGAGTGCGCTTTAGAGATAGACTCTTTAAGGACTCTTTTAGCACTATTGCAGTTAATATTATATTTAGGAATATAGTGTTTCACGTTATCTCTGTAAATACCCCGTTTCTGCTCTGTTTGAGCGATATATATCGAATAGGTATCTATTTCAATAACCTTCGCAATTATCTGTTTTAAGGCAATATCGCTGCGCCAGTCGTACGCAAATAGGGCCACGCCTAGCTATTGCTTGACCAGGAGGAAGTCTTTGCGTAAAACCGCTATGTGACTGATACTGAACTTCGTCGTCTGCACCGCCGTTTTAGCCACCCCTCCGTCACTAAGTTAGCAGCCCTTTTAAGCCGTGCTAGCTATCCCACTTAAATAGCAGCTATTGAGCAGTTAACTGAGGTCTGCCAACGCTATTAATTAAACGCTAGAGCCCCTTAAAGATTTGAATTTTTACTAAAAAATGACTACTATTTTAATTATGAACTTGTTTGCGATATTATCTATCTTAAGGGTAAAGCCAACTTATATGTTATTGATACTGCTACTAGATTTAATGCTACTTACTTTCTTCCCGATCTGTCTGCTAAAATAACCTGGGAGACCCTTTGTCTTTGCTGGATTTACGTCTACTAAGGACCCCCTAATTGTATTATTACTAATGCTAGGCTGAATTTTGCTGCTAAAGTCTTTGAAAATAACGCTAAATCCATGGCTATTACAGTTAAGGTCGTACCTATTGAAGCCTACTACAGAATCAACAAAACAGAGCGATATTATAGCTCTCTTCAACGCACCTACACTATTGGTTAGCAAGAGCTTCCCCACACTAAGCCTAACCTTACCTTTTAAATAGCTATTAAGGCTATTAACAATACTGCAGGCCCTAATAGCCTTATCCCCACGCTATTAGTTTTCAGAGCTTACCTACATATTAGCTACAATTCGACCCCTTCGCCAGACATCATATCATAGCCCATACTAAAGCTATTAACGCTGCGATAAACGAATTACGCAAAAAACAAGCTAAGCATAAGGTCGCAGATGCCCTCACTACTTGCAATAGCCGCAGCACTAACAAAATCATCTATCTACTCCTACAATCACTTATTTAGGTATATTGTGAAAAAGATAGATAATAGGGCCCCTTCCGCCTGATCGCTATTTCAGGCAGAACAGTTACTATTTAACTGCCCTGTAGTGCTTGAGACTTCCCCTCTACTGCTATTAAACTCTTCTATATTGATCTTAACCCTAAAGACCCTAATATTACTAACTCCCCTGCAATTACCCTAGCTGCTTCCCCTACTAACCCCACCCCTCCGCCCCGGCGTAGACGAAGACCTAGAAAGACCCTAATTGCTACTAATTTTACCGATTTTAAATTATTAGGCGTATTTAAGCAGGAAATCGACGGCCCCACGATTTTATCTCTACTAAAGAGAAGGCAGATTGAGAGCTCTCGCTAGCTCTCTACAAATCGGGCAAACTTATTATTAATAGACCCCCCTTCTAAAAGTCCCACAAAAAGGAGATCAATACTCTTCTTAAGCGAGAAGTCTTTCGCTTTGAAATCTTCAACCTAACTAAGTAATATAGGCGCCTTTTTAGGTCCCATATAGTTAATGAGATCAAAAATAAGACCACGATCCCTTTTAAAAAGTCTCGTCTAATCATTTATAGCGTAAATAACGCCAAAAAGCATGGGATTTTAACCTAATTACTGACTATTTAGCGCTGCAGTATCCGTCTTCTACTTGCTATTACCCCATCCCTTGGCCCTAATTATCTGGTTTGGATTAGGAATATTACCTAAGTATATATTTAGTTATAAATAACCCTCGCTTGCGATATATACGCCTATCTTCCTAATTAAATTCGCAATTAATACTCTTCTAGCACTATTATAAACGTTATTAAACCGCTATATAGTATTACTAAAGCTAGCACCTATTAGTGGGCCACCTATAATGCCCACTATCGCTAGAAGTGATAGATGACTACCTCTGCGTTTGACCCCTGCTTTCTTATTACTGACGATTTGAGCCCTTATTTTGCGATTATTGGGATGCAGAGGGATAATATAATCGGCCTTAGTATAGTAGCCTTTTCCGCTATTAAAGAAGAACAGCTCTAGAAGGCCAAATTTATAGCTAAACCTAAGGAAAATCTTACTATTTAAACCCCTATCACCTTTAATAGTGGAACTATCTCCTTAACTACTAATAGAGCTATTATTATTTAGCAGAAGGACTAAGATACTAAGATCAAGTTAGTGCCCAAGAACGTTGACAAGATATTAGCTAAGCAGAAGTATGTTAAGCAGCGCGCCCGAGGGGCATATATCGCCTCAATTTGCTAGCCAGAGGCTTGCTTCAACCTATCTATAGCCGCCTAACGCTAGGACCCCAATAATAAGGATATCGCTACCCTCAACAAGCGCCTTAAATAGCTCAGCAATAACCCCAATTGCGGCTGAACCTTTATTACGCTATCCCTACTAACTACAGAACTCTTTATATTTATAGATAGCTCTTTTGCAAATAATAAGAACCTTACTCTATAATTAGGCTATATTATTATATTAGCTAATGAAATAACGATAAATAATACTACTTTCACAGTTTATAGTAATATCGTCTATTATAGTTCGACTAAGTGCAAGCGTGTTACCCGCAGCGTACTAGCTTCTGAAATCTACGCTATAGTTGCCAGTACGGACCTAGCCTTTATAATCACCTCAACCCTTCATCAGGTCACAACTAAGCTAAGCACTACTAACCCCATCCCCACTATTATATATACCAACTCATACTCTTTATATAAGTATTTAGTAAAGCTTAGCACTATAAAGGAAAAACTACTTATAATAGATATTATAGCCCTGCATTGGTTATATAAACGTCGCAAGCTCGCTAAAATCCATTAGATAAATAGCAAAGATAACCACACTAATACGCTTACAGAAGCATCGCTAAATAGCGCCTTACGCCAGCTAATTAATAGGAACAAACTAACGATTCAAATAGAGGGATAGGTAACCCAGATAACGGAAGGAACAGAGTGACAAATAGGCAGTTGCTACTATTTTAGAGGAATAGGATTCATGGCTATTTGGGCTAAATCGTCGCTATTTAGAGGATATAGGTATAGCTAAATATAGCTATCTTTTCAATTCGATTTGAGACTATGAATAGCCTCAAGACAAGTTATTCAATTCGTGTATTTAGATAGGCCTAGTGGGCGAATCCTAGCATAAAAGAAAAACTACTAGTATTGGGATATTCGCCCATCCGGACCCAACCCAAGTATCGGGCCCGTCGCCCAGCGGGCAGGAACGTCGACCATGGTAGTCATGTGACCTCAGTCACCTGACGTGGTAGTCACGTGACCTCAGTCACGTGACCCACCTCGTCAGTCTACTATATCGTTCCTCCTTTCGCTGGCCACCCTTCTAGATACCTTCTTTCAGATCATCACCACTTTGAATATTACGCGTATCCCCCTACCTTCTGGATCCAGTCTTTGTGAGACCAACATTTATAATACCTATCCTTTTATAAGTATCTCAAAAAATCCATAGTTTTAGCTTAAAAATATCTATACCTTCACTACTATACTTCATTTCATCGGTATATATCTTAGCTAGATCTATAATTTAATATATTAATAGGCAGTTACTATTATCTTATCCTATTATATTAACTAAAGTAGTTTAGGTAGGGGTAATACTATTAATAGGGTCTTATAGCTCTTAGTAATTCCCTCGCAGCCCTTCTATAGTAGGTTACTTTATAGATAGTATAGGGGCTAGGCGATCCTCTTGCGATCCTTCTATAATTAGTTAACTTATTAATAGGGCTAGGCTAGTAGCTGCAGCTAATACTCTTATTAGTATTATAATATTACTATTCTAGAAGTTGGTAATATCCCTATTAAACCCTTCCCTATCCCAGTTTTTCACAAATATAGTACTCCTCTTAATCTACTTATTTACTTCCCTAGCAGTCTAGAAGTAGAAGTTATCTATAGTCGCAATATCATATATATAGCTAGCAATACTTAATCTATCTTGAGTAACATAAACGCTATAGTTAGACAGATAGTTATAAAGCTTTCTAATAATTACTAAGCTTCCTTTTTAGAAACACTTAATAAATAGGTCTATAAAGTCCTCTATAAACTCCATCTATAGGTTCTTACTAAATAATCCATTATATTCATAGGTCTCAATATAATATAGGATCTTTACTACTACCTATCTCATATTAGTGGCATTATTATTAAATATAATATCTTAGCTTTAGTTCTCCTCATCTACTAGAGCTTTATATTTTGATAGTATTAGTAGCTTTGTAATAAGTTTAAGTAGTTAACTTAGTAGTATTAGTATTACTAAAGATCCCTTAGGAGTACTTACTTATAGCTATTTAGCTAGTAGTAGCACTAGTATTGAGGGTTCTAGAGTTATTATTATATATAAATAAGGTATAATTAATAATTTAAAGGATTAATTAGGTAATCATATACTATTTCTTCTAGTGATTCTGGCTCTCCTTATCCTTAGCGATAGGTATTAATAGGAGGTAGTAATAATAATAGGTAGTCCTTGTGTAAAGTAGACGCTTGTAACATATAAGTTAATTTTATTTTATTATTATTTAGCATCTATATTAGCTAGGTATTATATTATATAGTTAAATAATACGCTATTTAAGGCTTAAGTTATTCATTTTACTCTAACTTATATCTCAGGGTTAAATTAATATGCTCTTCTTTTTATGATGTGAGGGTCTCGGGAGAGTTAATTACTATGTAGAGGTTAACTATTGAGGTATTAGCAAACCCCTTTTATAGTTATCTTCCTACTTAAGGGTCTTATATTAGTAATATTCATAATAGTAAGAGTTATATATGGGATATAAGGATTAAATTAAGTCCTCTAAAGTAGTTAGCTTATATATCTAACTATTTATAGTATATTAATTAATCTAGGTAGTATAAAAGGGCTTTCTAGTGATAAAACTCCAAAGGATTTAAGATATAAACCTATTATTAGCTAAATAGAGCTTTTATCTCTTTAAGTAGTAACCTTGCTGATCTGCAGTTATGTCCGTAAGTGGTGTAATAGTGAAGTTAACTACTAGTTAGTGTTGGTTTCACACGGAGTGAGTGACAGTATGCGCGCGTAGCCCTAATACATATTATTTATATTGAAGCTATTCTGAAGTATGAGTGTGTATATCAGAGTCTAAGATACAAATAGCTACGTTGGCACTAGTGTTATGCCATATTGGGCCTGCGAATATGGTGACGTGACGTATGCACGTATATATGATATTGTATCTCGCAGAGCGCCCATTCTGCCACTCCATGGGTTACGGGGTTATTGCGACAAATATATTAATAATATACTATAAGACTTTCTAAATAACTTTATTCCTATTTATATAGATAATATGCTAATTAACTTAGATGGGATAAAGAAGGATTATAAGAAGAAGGTTTAGGAGGTTCTCTAGAGGCTAGTAGTAGTTAGACTTAATCTTTATCCCCTGAAATATAAGTTCTTAGTTAAGAGTATTAAGTATATAGGGTTTATTATAATAATAGGGAAGGTCCTCTCTTATAACCCCAAGAAGCTTTAGGTAATTACTAAATAGCTACTCCCTACTTTACTTAGAGGGATCTAAAGCTTCTTAGGGTTTCCTAATTACTATAGTATATTTATATCTAGTTATAGAGAGATTATTAAGCTGCTAATATAACTTATTAAGAAGGATATAGTATTTTACTAGGGGAGGAATTAAGATAAGGTATTTAAGAAGCTTAAGGAGCTATTTAGTACCTAATTAGGTCTCTGCTAGTTTGATCTAGAGGATGGGATAGTAGTTAAGACTAACTGCTCTAGGTTTGCTTTTAGAGGAGTGCTCTCTTAAGCTAATCTAGAGAGCACCTAGTGCTCTATAGTATTTTATTTAAGGACGCTATTACTAGTAGCGTATAACTACTCCATTTAGAATAAGGAGCTACTAGTAGTATTATATTATATCTACATATAGAGAGTAGAGCTATATAGCGTTTCTACTTTTAAGATATTAATAAACTACTAGAGGCTTAAATACTTTATAAAGAAGTAATACTTTATAGAATACTAGAGTAGGTAGGTAAAGGAGTTATTCTAGTATAATTTCTATATTAAGTACTGCTCTAGTAGGGAGGTAGTAGCTCTAGATACTCTCTCTTAGTGGGAGTAGGATATACCCGAAGGGTGGAATAATAAGTAGAAGTAGGGAAGGGTTCTATAGCTAATACCTAATTATACATGACTTTAAGGAGACTCTATTGCTGGCTCCCTGGTGAGGAGGAACTAGGTACTAGTAGGCTGCCTAGGTATTCTAAATGCTATAGTGTTTATTAGGAATCTAGAGCTATAGATACTTGTCGCGATGCGGCACCACAGTACTAGCAGCCCTGCGTGGCTCCGCCGCAGCCCTGCGTGGCTATAGTGGCGTGCAGCGTGGCTACACGCTTATGTAAGCCACTCTGCGGCCTATTTCACTGCGCCTCGCGCGCAACTATCTCTGAATAAGACAGTTGCCTTCTACAACTCGCCCTTACCCCTACCTGCAGGCTCGTAACAATACTCTAGTGGGAAATAGTAAAGAAGAATACTACTTATAGAGCGGCTCATGATATAGTTATTTCATAGCTATACTACTTCCTACTAGAGGTTAGAGTAAAGGTTTAGCTTACTAAATATAGTATTAATAGCCTCAGGAGGCTAACCTTCTAGGGGAGGCTATAGATACTTAGTGGAGAGGATAATAATAATCTCTTAGGAGCGCTCTATACTAAGATTATTGAGTAGAGCTACAACTCAAGTATAATTACTTACTTAGGTTATAATAATATACTTAAGATAGTAAGCTAATAGTTCTACTAGCTAGGTTAGTTCTAAACTATATAGAGATTAATATAGGACTATAATATAATATAGAACTATAATATATATAGAGGAATATATATTTAGAGGTAAGTAAAGAAAGGGTTTCTTAAGCTCCTATTAGTATTTAACTAGCTATACTCTAATCTCTCTATAGATTTTATCATAGATCTATTATTTATAAAGAATAATAGTAGTTACTATTTATAGGTAATAGCAGACTAGCTTAATAAGTTTATAGTGCTTAAAGAGATAGAGACTATGGACGTAGAAGCATATACTAGATATTTCTTAACTTACTACTTCTACTTCTATAGTGTTACGACCCGTTATGCAAGGATAGCTGACCGTAACATATAGGTTCCTATGTAGTATCATTAGTAACTAGGGGATTAATTAGGTAAGCTGCTTTTAGGCTGAGTTCTACTACCTTATAGGAATAACTTAGTTACTAAGTATAGTATATTACTTATAGACTAATAGTGGGATAGAGAGATAGAACTGGGAGATTTAGGCTATCTTGCGGGCATATATAATATAGGCTTAAGATAACGAGGGAAGACTACTTCCTACTGTTTAATTAGTGCTTAGGAATAGAGTTAGTATTATAACTAGATTCTCTCTATTTTTTGGGCGTATAGATACTATACTAAGTTTATATTAGTTATAGAAGAGGAATATACTATACTTATTATACAGGAATATACTATACTTATTATAGACTAAATAGTAGCTATTCTCCTAGTAAGTAAGCTTAGGGATATAGTGGGTTTAATTTAAGCTAGTATAGTAGTAGCTTAGTAATAGAGTGAGAAAAATGCAACTAGGTATAGGTCCTCTGTAGAGAGGTATTAGGTAGGTAATAAGGTCTAGTTATTAATAGCAAACTATAAGAGCCCTAAGCTTAATTAAAAACTCTTATAGCTATGTTATAAGATATATTTGTGGGTATATTAAGCTTCTATATTATAGAACTGGACGTCCTGGGAAATATCTATTTGAAGTTCTATATTAACCTTCTTTTGGAGGGTATTAGAGGACCCCTGCTTGCTTAGTTAAGAGTAGATTTATAGCTAGTACTAATTATTAAAAATAGTAGCAAATTTAAATAGCGCGTGGAGGAGATCTATACGGTATAATAGAGGGCTATAGGGAGAGGGCAGCAGCGTGAGGCACTAGTTAAGTGGAAAGAGTATATAGAGCCTACCTAGGAGCTAGTAGAGGCTATTAAAGAGACTAAAGCGGTAAGTAAGTATAAAGAGAGATGTAGGCTAATTGTAGGTAATAAAAGCGACCCAGCCTACGCCTAGAGAGCTCTCTGCTAGGGGAGGGGATAATATTATAAGCTACGCCCGGTTAGAACCATCTGGGCTTCTGCCTATTATTTACTGCTCTTAGGGCCTACCTAGAGGCTACTTATAAACCTAGTATAACCTTGCTAAAGCGGAAAACTCTCTCTTTTCGTCTTTAGCTTTAAATAAATAGTGTTATACTACCTCTTATTATATAGACTTAGGTTAAGCCCTTTATAGTAGTAAAGCTATTTTGAAGTGCGTGTGTGTTTAAGTAAGATATAAAACGCTACGTGAGCAGTGGTGTTATTGCAATACCTTCCTTATAATTAAGTTTATTATATCTACCATAATAATATAGCTAACTTTAAATATATTAAACTAGGAGCTAACCCTATACTAAATAATAATAATCCTATTCCAGCTATACCTTAGTATATTAGGGATAATGAACAGTCTATAGATTGCTTAGTAATATCATATAGTAAAGAACTATAGATCTCTATAATAGATTATACTAACTATTTATCTAATATCTATAGTACATACGGGACCTTAATAATACAAAAGAACTTAGATAGTTATAATCTTATAGAGCTACTATAAATAGTAATTTAGAGCTTCCCTTATAAGACTTATATCCCTCCTTATAGCACGCCTTAGGTACTACGTAAGACTCCTAATAACACTTTAGTAGAAGCTATAGATCTAGACCTAAAGAATAAAATCTGTAATATAATGGTAGTCTTTTTATTTCTAAACTATAGTAATATATATTAGGGTTTAATTATAGTAGATTAAGTATATAGTTATAGCTACTACTAAACTTAGCATAGGGCTTATTAAATAATTAGAGATTTATAGATATTATAAATAAATAACCTCAAAGAGTAGTATAAGGAATCAGAAGCCCTTAATTAATCATTATAAGTTCTATGGATAAGTTAATATGTAGTTAACTCTATATTAAAATAATGAAATAGCTCAATATATAGGCTTCAATATATTAAATGCGCTTAGGTATTGCTTAAGAAGGCTTCTTATTGCCTAAATATTGTTAAATAATTTGAAGGGACCCTACTGCCTTCCGAGAATTTAAAATCGCACTAGTCAATTAATATATCTCTACTCTTACTTTAGAGTTTTATAATATACCTATTAATAGTAGAATAGCTCTATAAGATATTACTATATCCTAAGAGACCTTTAAGAAATCAATATTCCTTCCTTAACTACTAACTATATAACCTCCTATTAATAGTAACAATAATATTATCTCCTCTCTAGCCCTAGGTACTCCTCCTAAAAATCACAATTTGCCTACGCCTATACCTATACTATTATTAAGCTTACTATTATCTAAAATATTTAATAGAGAACTTAACTATCTGAAGTAATAAATTAAAGAATATTTCTTATAGAGCTCTAACCCTATTCTAGTATCTATAAGGCCTTTAAGAAACTTATTAGTAGATATATAATATTATTCTAAATAACCTAAAGCCTTAATAAATATAACAATAATTATAAGGATTATATATAATAATAAGTAAATTAATAGAAGTAAATTAAAAAAATATATCTAAGGAGGTATATTACTATAACCTTTCGCACCTACCTCAATAAAGTACATAGTTCTAGCTATACTGGGGCTTAAGATAAGATAAAGTATATAAAGAGGAACCTAAGAAGGAGAGATAGTTATTAAGATATAAACTAAAGCAAGAAGCAAAAGCTAATAAGAGCCCTACTTTATAATAAGTGTCAGCGTCTTCTTAGTATGCCTGTGGCAGTACTGAGGGGGTAATAAGATGTTTAATGAATCGTAGTGAATAGGAATGATATATAGTGAAATAATGAAAGATAGGTCTTAGTATAAAAGGAGTAAAAGTCTTATATTATTATATCCTGTGCTACTGGTCTTATTTATAGACGGCAGACGCTATGTGATAGTAGTAGTATGCTATATAGTAGTAACTATATATTATAATATATAATTGTTGGTCTCACAAAGACTAGTACCAGAAGGTAGGGGATAAAACAGAACTCGAAAATAGGGTGATAATATTAATGATGTCTAAGGAAAGAAGGTATCTAGAAGGGTAGCCAGCGAAAGGAGGAACAATATAGTAGACTAAAGAGGTGGGTCATGTGACTGAGGTCACGTGACTACCACGTTAGGTGACTGAGGTCACATAACTACTATGGTTAACGTTCCTGCCCGCTAGGCCACGGGCCTGACACTTGGGTTAGGTCTGGATAAGTAAATATCCTAATACTGGCAGTTTTTCTTTTATGCCAGGATTCGCCTATTACGCCCATCTAAATACACAAATTAAATAACCTGTTTTGAGGCCATTTTAGCCTCAAATCGAATCGAAAAGATAGCTATATTTAGCTATACCTATATCCTCTAAATAGCGACGATTAGCCTAAATAGCCACAAATCCCATCCCCCCCAAAATAGCAGCAACTGCCCACAATCGTCACTCTGTTCCTTCCGCTATACGGGTTACCTATCCCTCTATTCAAATCGTCAGTTTGTTCCCATCAATTAGCTAGCGTAAGGCGCTATTTAGCGATGCCTTTATGAACGCATTAGCGGGGTTATCTTTACTATTTACCTAACGAATTTCAGCAAGCTCGCAATATTTATATAACTAACGCAGGGCTATAATATCTATTATAAGTCGTTTTTCCTTTATAGTGCTAAGCTTTACTAAAGACTTATATAAAGAGTATAAGTTAGTATATATAATAGTAGGGATAGGGTTAGTAGTGCCCAGCTTAGTAGTAACCTAACGAAGGGTTAAAGCAATCGCAAAGGCTAAGTTAGCACTAGCAAGTATAGCGTAGATTTCAGAGGCTAATATGCTACGGGTGACACGCTTGCACTTAGTCGAACTATAATAGACGATATTGCCACAAATCGTAAAAGTAGTATTATTTATTATTATTTCATTAGCTAATATAATAACGTAGCCTAACTACAAAGTAAGGTCCTTATTATTCGCAAAAGAGCTATCTATAAACACAAAGAGTTTTGCAGTTAGTAGGGATAGCGTAACGAAGGTTAGGCTGCAATTAAGGCTATCGCTGAGCTATTTGAGGCGCTTATTAAGGGTAGCGATATCCTTATTATTGGGGTCCTGGCGTTGGGCTGCAGTGGATAGGTTGAAGCAAGCCTCTGGCTAGCAAATTGAGGCGATATACGCCCCTCGGGCGCGCTGCTCAATATATTTCTGCTTAGCTGATATCTTGTTAACGTTCTTGGGCACTAACTCGATCTTAGTCCCTTGGCCCTTCTGCTACAGGATCATGGCTCCATTAGTAGTTAAGGAGATAGTTCCACTATTGAAGGTGATGGGGGTTTGAACGGTTAATTTTTCCTTAGGTTTAGCTATAAATTTGGCCTTCTAGAGCTCTTCTTCTTTAATAGCGGAAAAGGCTGCTATACTGAGACTAATTATATCATCTATCTACATCCTAATAATCACAAAATAAGGGCTCAAATTATTAGTAATAAGAAGGCAGGGGTTAAACGTAGAGCTAGTTATTTATAGCTTATCACGATAGTAGGTATTATAGGTAGCCTACTAATAGGTTCTAGCCTCAGCAATACTATATAGGGGCTTAATAAACTTTATAATAGTGCTAGGGGGGTATTAATTGCGGATTTACTTAGGGAGATAGGTATAAACGTCGCGAGCAAGGGTTATTTATAACTATACATACGCCTAGGTAATATCCCTAATCTAAATTAAATAATTAGAGCTAAGAGAGGGGGTAATAGCAAGAAGTAGGTAGATACTATAATACTGAATTATTAGTAACTAGGTTAAAATCCCATGCTTATTAGCATCGTTGTAAGGAATAATGGTTGGATGCACCTCGCACGGCTGCATTGTTGGCGAAACGCCGGCGAATTAGCGGCGAGCGAATATATAAAGGGGAAAATCCTGTTACGCACGAGAGCGTAGACCTTAAGTAATAGTCTAATATAGTAATGGATATCTATATTCTAATATTCTAACCTTTCTTGGTTAAGGCTTATAGCTATACTCTTATAATTCTATTGATTCTACCTCAATCTGAGTAATTAGCGCTAGTTAGGATATTGGGAATGAATTAGTAATAGCTTACTGACTAATTGGCGGCTGAGTTTAACCCTAACGAACTGCGAACTAGGTATACCGATTTTAACTAATAGGGACTGGGCTGATATAACCCCGATCGTTTGCTGAGTCCCGAGATATAGGAGAGCTAGTATGATGATCGCGCTGATGGGATGGATAACCCTAATGATACTATTATTGGGGAAATAGGGAATAGGGGTTGTGCTAGGTTCTAGCTGATATTGGATTGGGTAGGCTGACTACTGCTTAGTGAATGGATAGCGAGCGTTAGCTAATAGGGTACCCTGCTGGAGTTTATGCCTGATAGTATTATTCCTGGGATTTTTAGCTAGGTGATAGTACTATATAGAAGTAGTAGGAGAGCTACTTGGAATAGATATGTCTGTAGTAGTAGCGGTATGAGGAGCAGACCGCGATGCTATTATGAGAGCTTACTGAGTATCTAATAAAGAAGTACTTCTAGAAGGAGTATGAGAAGCTACTTTTATATATCTATTGTACTTTAGGTGAAGATATTACTGTGGACTAGGTTAGTAACTGGATTTAGGCTATTGAGGAGGGAAACTAATTGCGCCCTAATAGTATGCTGGAGTAGTAGGTCTAATAGGCTCTTATAAAGATAAGCTTATTGCTATAAACTAAGTGGTGAAGCTATAGGGGCGGGTTAGAAGGAGACCTGACCTAGGCTAATTACTTAGCATTTACTTGCTATAAGTATATTAACTCTAAGCTTTAGGAGCGGAGGTACTATGAGAAGCTAGATACTATGTATTAGAAAGAGATATAGTCTCTAATAGAGTTCTTTACTAAATAGTTAGTAATATATTATAACCTAGGTATAGTAGGTGTTGAGGATAGTAAGGCTAAAGCCTATATATTATACTTTTAATTACTATTATTCCTGTATAGGGAGCTAGAATATTAGAAGGTTGAGGTATTAAGACTAAGGGATGTGGCTGCTAAAGCGGAGCGCATATAGGATATATGTTGCTAATGGGGCGTTAAGTCTTTGTGGAGCGAGAGTAAGAAGAGATAGGTAAATGAAGAGCTTACTGCAAGGCCTGCACCTGCAGTGAGAATGGGATAGATAGGGTGGTAGGGCTAGAGGCGTGGAATATCGCTAGATTCGCGTGGTCTAATGCTTTGCTAACCTCTTAGTAATATACCTCAGGGGCTTAGCTATAGTTCTAGTGCGCCTAGGGGCCTAGTAGAAACTCTATAGTATGTTTTAGCTATAATAAGAGGGGATATAAGTAGAGAGACTATCCTGAGGTAAAAGTAAGGTGTGAAGTAAATATAATACTAGTGGGATACTAACTGCCTGCTAATAGGGTGAGGATTAGTATAATCTAAATAGTAGTGAAGGTTAAGGAACTTAACTTATTAGAAAATAAGTAGGTTGGGGGCTTACTCTAGTAACCCCCGCGCTAGATTCTAGACTAGAATTTCTCTTAATAGGAGATACTATAAAGGGATAGGCGCTTATCCTCTAAAAGCTTACTAAATAAGAAGTTATTATGGATATAGACTCCTGTTCTTAGGTTAATATTATTAGTAGTTAATTAGTATAATCCCTCTAGCTAAAACCTATAGAGGCTATAGCCCCTATTTTAGAAGGATTTAATAGATTATTTATAGTAATATCTCTAAAGATATACTAGCTAACTTTCTTTTTAATAGACTTAAGGGGGAGGCTGAGGAAGATTAGGTAACTATTTGCTGAGGCTTACTAACTAGAGGGAGCTAGAGACCTCCTCCTATTATAATAGTCTATAGGCTGAGAA
>JAXCEF010000462.1:0-41569 GCA_037178605.1 Colletotrichum euphorbiae | reverse complement strand
TATTAGTTCTTTTAACTTTAGTAATTTAATAATAAAGTCTAGAGATATAGATTGCTATACTACTTCTAGTACTAGTAGTAGTTAAATTTTCCTAGAGGGTTAATATCAGCTAGGTTTACTCTTAGCACAAATTTCACAGTCTTTAATAGTATTCATTACTTCCTATTATATAGCAGTTTTATTATAGTATTATTAGATACGTTTCTATGTCTTAATAACGCCTTAGTGTCTATATGCTGGGGCTAAATGTATTTCCCTAATAGTTTCAGGGGTTATTTATTCAGTCGGGCTAGTATTAACCTTCCTAGTTATCATCAAGAGTCTCATTACTAGCACAAGGTTTCCATTCTTATCTCATTTTAAGATAACTTAAGTTTCCTCTAGTACTAGGATATCATGGTCCAGTCAGCAGCTAAGGGCGTCAGCTCTACCGTTTTTATTTCCTTTCTTATAGTTAATCTCAAAGTTAAATTCAAATAGGAATTCTAACTATCTAATTTATTATTTATTAAGTACTTCAAGGTTATAAAATAAGAAAGGTTTTTATAGTCTATATATACCTTAATTAGGTGTTTTATTCCTAATAGTTATGGTCTCTACTCTTTAAATGCTTTAATAATTGCTATAAGTTCCTTATTATATATCTAGTAGTTAAGTTTAGGTCTACTGAACTTTTTTAATATATAGGCAACCAGTTATAGTTAATTCTTATTATCTTATTATCTAAGTTATATGCCTATAGTAAAATTTGAGGCATTAGTTTCTAATTCAAATAGTTTATTAGGAGTAGAGTAGGTAGAAATAGAATAATATCTTCCTTTATATATTACTTAATCTTCTTAAAGTTATTTTAGTATTCTCTAGTCTATTAGAATATATTATGTTTCTAAGTTAAGTCCTAGAGTTATTAGCTTATCTCAGTATAGTTTCTAATAAATCTTTAGTAGAAGTTAATAAATCCGAGGAATAATTATATATCCTTAATATAAATAGGTATAGGCTAGCTTTAGACTACCTTAAGTTTATCTTTAGATATATAGATAATTCCTAGGGTAATAGTAAATCTAAGGAATTTAACTTCTTATTAGTAGAATTTACTTTTCACTAGCTTAACTAAGAGTTTTACTTCTTATAGTCTTCGCAGTACTTTATGCACATATTTATTATATTCTTCCAACGTTTTAGAGAAAATAAAGATATCATTAAGGTATACTATCATAAATTTATTAAAGTATTATTAGAGTATTTTATTAATTATAGTCTAGAATATTACAGGGGCGTTTATAAGTCCAAAGGGCATCACAAGTATCTCAAAGTATCCGCATTATGTTCTAAAAGCTATTTTCTATTCTTCGCCTTCCTTAATGTAAATAAGGTTATAGGCTCCCTTAAGGTCAAGGGCTATAACTAGTTCACACCATATAGGAGGTCGCATAGCTTAGAGATAAGCAGTAATAAGTAATAGTTTTTAATAGTAATATTATTAAGTTTCCAATAGTTAACGCACAGTTATTTCTTCCCATCCTTGTTAGGTATAAAGAGTACTAAATACCCTACTGGGGATATTAAGAGTCAAATAAATCCTTTCTTGAGGTTTTCTTCTAGGTAAGCATCAAGCGCTTCCATTTCTTCTTAATTAAGTCCATAGATCTTTTCAAAGGTTAGTTCTTTTCCGGGCTTCAGCTTAATTTCATAGTTATAGCTACTATATTCTAGTAATCTAGTATTAAGTTCTTTAGCAAATAGCGTATTATACTACCAGTATTCTACTAGGATAGACAGCAATCAATCTTCTCTATTAATATCTATTACTAATAATATCCTAGCGTTCGCATCCTCAAACTTATAGGTAGGCGAGGAATCTTCTTGCTTTAGTTATTTTATGAGGTTTATTTAAGGCGCCCTTCTTTAGCTACTGCTTAGTAACTGAATCCTAGTCCCAAGAGAGTTAGCCTATTCTCCAATCTATCCATAGGTTACTATCATATAACCATAGTTTTCCAAGAATAACATTATATTTATCTCCTATTTCTATAATATTAAAGTTTAGTCGCTCATTCCAGCCATAGATCTACAAAGGGAGTTACGCGGTCTCTATATTGATATGTCCTCCGCTATACTAGACTTACTCTCCTTTAATAGTATTGAGGTTATAGTAGTCTTTAGCTACTTTCTTATTCTAGGTTATCTATTATTTGTTTACTATTCTAAGCAAAATAAAGTTTCCTTAGGCTCCGCTATTAATTATTATAGTAGTCTATCTCCCATTAAGTTATATTTAGACTTGTATATGCTTATATCGTTGAGCTTTTAGCGCTGTTGCGCTGTATAGGAACCTTATCGTTTTTGCCTATTATCATTCCTTATTAGTAGGCGAGCCTAGTTTTTTAACTATTAATTCTAGAGTTATCTTCACTATACCTTAGCTTTTCCTTCCAAGTAGATTCAGCATTTATGATTTATATATTAGTTCTATTCCATATAGGGGTCATTAAGATATCTCATAGAGTAATAGTAATATAATTTAAATAATACTATATTATTATTAATCATTTAGGCTAAGTCCCACATAGGGAGTTAGTTCTCCAGGTAGTATTATATAATAGGTCCAGTATTATATCTTCAGGAGTAAAAGTCATACTTATACTTATTAGCTTAGTATTTATTATAGTAGTTCATAAAGCACTAAGCCTAAAACATATAATAGTGTTAGTTATATATGGGGTTAAGATAGGTATAGTCTCCTTTAACCTATATTATAAATAAGAGGTTTCTTCTTTTATATCTAGATATACTATAAAAGGCAATCTCCTAGTCGTCCTAGTAAGATTTAATCTCCTTCTTATAGAGGTACCTTAAGTAGTTAGCTAGCTCTAATCTAGTTTCTTTAGATAAGGTATTATTAATTTCAAATGAGGTTTATTTAATCTATTTTTCTATTTCTAGGTCTAGCTGCTATTTATTAGTTATTATAGCAGAAAGCCTATTCTATTTAGCTCTTCTAGTATAATAGGGCTTATCTTATTATTCTTAAGAGGGCTATATCTTATAGTTCTATATAGGTTCTTTTACTACTTAGTCCTTAGTTTTATTATTAATCTGCTAGATTCACTTAGGGTTATTCCTAATATCTTATTGCCTCTCAATATATGCTTATAGTAACCTAATCTATTATTACTATATAACTTCTTTAGGTTGTATTCTTGCTTATAGCTTATATACTTGAAGTCCTTATTATAGCCTAGTAATGCGGACTTCATTATTAATTTCAATATCTACACCTGAGGGTATATGCAATATTTCATTAAGTTGCTTATTAGCTTTCCTCTCTACCTTTAAGTAGGTTTAGTATCCTACTACTAGGGTGTATATAGGTACTAGGGGGATACTAGTAGTATTATATCCTGATCTATAAGGGTTTTTTAGGTACCACCCTATATATTCCTTATAGTCTAAGTAGGCTCCACACTTATTATTATAGCAGGTAGTCTAATAAAGTTATTTATAAGGTATAATTTTAATAGTAAGACTTACTTATTATTTCTTAAATACTAGTTAAAAGCATTCTTTCTTAGGGGATTAATACTTATAAACTAGGTATCCCATCTTATTGTAGTTATAGTATTACTTATCTTTCTTCTAGTTATTATTCCACTTACTATCTTTATAGGCTATACTAAGGTCCATAAGTCCACTATAGTATCTATAGGCAGTAGTATACTGAGGTACCCTAGGGTTATACTTATAGTTAGAAGTTTATTTAGCGCAGTAGTTATTACTAAGTTAGTATTAGTTACCCTTTCTTCTATTATCATTTCATCCTACTTTATTATTCCAAGTAGACTATCCTTTACATTCAAGGCGTTATTCATAGAGGCAGTTATCAATTTTAACCACAATATCCACATATTAGTAGAGCTCTTCAGGACAGTTAAGTTATATAAGCTCATCCTTAACTTCTTCTTTTAGGCCTTAGTAGAACTTAGCTATTAGGGCTTTTTCTCCCCAATCTAGCTTAAATAAAATCTATTAGAACTTAGTAGTATATTTACTAGCTAATCCCTTTTATATAAGATTAATAAGTTTGTATTTAGTAATTCGCTCTTCATCCAGGCTTCTAAAGGCTTCCTAAAGTTTCTTCTCAAACTCACTATACTTCCTAAATACTTTCTAAGTTTCTTCATCTTACTAGTTATATAGTCTACCTAGTTAGTCTCTTATTAATAGTTCAAACTAGGTGAGGGCATCTCCCCTAAGAAAAGAGGCAGCTTAGTAAACCTTTATGGTTTTATCTTAAAATAAGGCAGCATAGTAACAAAAGTAGACTTGGGTGCAGGTGAGAAATCCTTAAAGGGTTCCTAGCTCTCCCAAGTATAGAGCAGGTTCTAGGTATTTAGCCTTAGGTCCGAGTTAAGTAGCCAGCTACGCGTTTTCCTATTAGAGCTAGAGAATTATATCATATATCTATTAAAAACTTATTATTTCCTAGGTATTTATAAGGGCTATCTAGGCCTATTAGTTATTCATAGGTCTCGGGGCTATAGGTCGTGCGTCCCCAGCACTATTAGCTTGCTGCGCGTTGTTATTAGGAGTCGACATAATTCCTATCTTATACTATTTAATAGCATTAAAAGTTAACTTACTAAATAGGAGCAATTAAAATATTATAGTTAGCTATCTAATAGTAGGGTTCTACTAATAGAAGTTGAGGGATAACACTAGGTTAATAGTATAGTCTTACTATACTATATTACTAAATAAATCTTAGGGTTTAAGGAGTATAGTAATCAGTTATAATCCTCATAAGGGGGTCGCAGTATAAGATAAAGCTAAAAGTACCAGTTAGGGTAATCATGAAGTTAATTACTAAAGAGCTATAGAAGTCTATTCTTAGGAGTCCTAAGTCCATACTATATATAAATCCCAAACAGTCTCTTCTAGTCCTACTACTAGGTAATCACCTCTATATATCAGTAATTGCAATCAGTTAGTAGACTAACTAATTACTAAGCGCTTTCCTCTGCACTCCACTAATCACTTCTTTATCTTATCATCACGTGACTTATACTATAGTTCTTCTATGCTGTAGGCATCCCTAGTGTTCCCATGATCCTACAGTACAAATATCCTATCCTAGCCGTTTGATGCCTAGGTGGTTTGGTTGGTTATTATCCTTGCATGACGGGTCGTAACACTAAATTTGAAGTTTACTGATATTGAGGCTATTTGGAGGGCTTAAATTGAGGCGGGCGAACTTGAAAATAGTATGGATGAATCCAGCGAGTCTAAAAACCCTAATAATAGCGAAAGTTATATCGTTGTGGCATTATAATATATATAAAAAGTGGTTGAAGTTGATGTGTATTAATGTGAGGGCATCAAAAATAGGTGGTCCGGAAGTGGGGGTGGTCCGAAAGTAGGTGTGGGACGTTACCCAAAAAAAGCGAAACATGTTCGAAGCCTTCTCCCAAGAATTCTTACTACCCCTATAAGCTGGCTTCACAGGATTGAAGACCCCATGGTTGCGACTTTCATCAGCGCGGTGTGCAATGAAAGCTCGTGCGAGCAGGCGGTGGTTCAGCAAATAAACGAAGACATGATGGCAGCACAGAGGGAGATAAATGAGCAAATGTTGAGCAATCGTCTATCTTAGGTTCTAGCGAAATTCAAGCCGGTGGAAGCAGAGGGGGACGCCTTCATTTGGCGATCATGGTTCGACTTGGCAGTTCAGCAAGATTGGATGAATCGCACAGTGTTAGAGCATCAACGTCTCGTGAGGCAGGAGTCGTTGAAATCACAAATTCCTGCTGCACGAATTTTCTTGCGAATGGTCAAGAACAACGATGGGATGCTGAACTCTTCTTCTCCCAGCCAAGCCCATCGAGCGGCAAGCACAACGATGGCCTGCTTAGCATTTGCCTCTGATGATTGTACCAAGTCTCAACTTCCTGGAGATCAACATGGCTATCACTGCTGCCAACATGAAACCACCAGCAAAGATCCAGGTTCCCTGAAACTCCCTCTAGATCTCTTGAGTTGAATCAGCACCCTCGTGACGAGTTTGAGCCGCACCTCCGATGGGATTACCGATCAATGCCCCAATGCTTGCAATTGTGTATCCCATGCCCATTCTCGTGCCATATTCGGAGAGATCGTCTGTCAAATTTGCAATTGTCGCGGGTGGCAGCGACACCATGCCGCCGGATATGAATCCATACGCAATTGAAATGACAATCAGGCCAGGCAAAGAGTGCGCAAACCGAAACAAGAACAGCACAATTGCTGATCCAATACAACAGGGAATCATCACTGTCATACCGACGTATGTATCAGCGAGCCAATTCGGTGCGAGACGACCGAGTAAGCTGGCGGCGTTCGTGGCGCTCAGGATATAGTATGAAGTATTGGGATCAACCCCGAGCCGAATGGCGTAAGCATCAATGAAGAAGAATGGTACGTAGACGGCTCCAATCATCAGTGCAACCGCTGTAGCTCATCAGCCTTCATCCGAGTTTGAGGCAAAACGAGACCAACTCACCAAAGCAGAACATTACATATGGGGTATCTCGGAAATGTCTCAGACGGAAAAGAGTCCCTCGGCGTTTATGGTTGGGCCTCAACCGTAAATCGCAATGCAAATAAGCAGGCTGCCGGTAACATATAGGCGAAGACTCTTACAGCCCAGGGAAACCCGATAGCAGGAATAAGCTTCCTCTCGATGATGGGGTAAATAATCCCAGCTGCCGGATATTAGCATGCCATCTTCACATAGAAGAGACCACCGACCAAGACTACTTCCAGTCGCGGCGATACCCGTTGCCACCATGCGATTTCGCTGGAAGTACAGAGGTATGACAGCAACCGATGTGAGGCCGAGAAGGCCACTGCCTGAACCGACACAGAATGCCTGGGCGAGCAGGATCTGCCAGTTTTGTGTGCAGAGACTAAGCATGAACAGGCCCAGAGAAGTAAGCGCAGTCCCGCATATGAGAATGAACTTCAGATAGCCAGCATCGAGAAGCCATCCAGCACAGACACCGATCAGCATCATGAGGAAGATTTGAATTGAGCCAATCCATGCGATCATTGATGGGTCGTCATCTGGGAGCAACTCTGTCGTGTAGTCTGCCTGAAAAACGCCGAAAGAATTTGACAGGCCCCTGGAGAACGAGCGTGTGAGCTAATTGTCCATCATTGACATGGTCTGTCGATTGAAATTACTCGAGTTTCAAGTCACGTACTAAGTATTTGCAAACAAAATCCAACAGCTAAGAACCTGAAGTCAGGCCACAGCTCCGTGGTCCATTGGCAGGTCATGAGCCTTAGCGGGCACATGCTACCAAGGACAAGAGAAAGCCAGCCCCAATCAGAGGCGTTCAAGAGGTAAATCGGGAATGCGCTAAGGACTAAAGCATAAGTCTCCAACAGTACTTTTTCACCACCCTTCCCAACCCTTCAGTACCCTACCCAACCAACCCAATCTCACTCGTCAGATACTACATCATCTATTCACTAAAGATCGCCCATACGCTCAACCACACCTTAAAGCTGAGGGCTAAGAAGAAGCGTGTGCTAGTATATATCAATGATCCATTAATGGGACTATAGGTCTATTTTATCTCTTGCCTTACCAAATAGGCCGCCATTTAAAATTTACAAATTAGACTAGCTATTAAATTTACAAATCTCAAACAGCCGCTACGCCAGATATCGCCTATCTATTAAATTTAAACATCTCGAATAGCTACTACCCTTCCCTCCAAGCGCCTTACAACCTTTGCTAACACCTAAGTTTCCAGAATAACCAATCACCAATGGAATATATTATACCGGTGGATTGCCTTTTTTAGGAGCTGACAGATCCCCTATGCTGATACTAGCAGTTTTCGAGGATTGTAAGAAAACGAGCTGATCGCTGCCATCACGTCCTGCGTGAACAAGGACTTGGTTGGCTGTTTTATTAAGATATTCTCGGGCGTGCATTGAATAGAACTGGAAGCTAGTCGTTGAATTCTCGAGTACAGTTGTCTGGCCTGAAGAGACGTCCAGAATGGGTTTCTAGAGTAGCTGGCCAGAACGGGTATCCACAACAGGTGGCCAGAATAGTCAACATACTCCCACTTGTACTGATGTTATGAGTGGAAAGAAGTAGGTGCATGTGAGGCCCCAAAGTATTGTAGTCCATCAAGAGTCGATGGGATGAGAGGAACTAAGAAGTTACCTCACAAAAGGAATCAGTTGATAGGCGATCACAATCGAAGGACCAAGTGGAGCACTGGGCGCTCAACAATTAGAAGGTATACGGAAACGCGATACTGACAAGTGATCGAGATGTGGGGCCAATTATCACTTGCCAGTGCCCGCCACTTGTCGCTTCCATCCTGCTATCCGGTTAGTTGACAGCGACCGAGCGTCCTCGCCCGGTCTCGAGACATTGCCATCCCAACAAATTTCCGGCCACGCGCCTTACCACCCCGAAAACTTGCCTTTTCCATAATAAACGATAAACAAGTCTACCAAGTCTCGCTGCCACAGCCCTTTGACGATCTCCATGTCTGCCGAAGATCACGAAATACCAGTCAGAGAATCCATCCGCTAGCTGGGCCCCGACTCCTGGGTCATCGGCGGCCGAATTCTTCTGTCACGAACCACACATCCTTCCGGTTTCGACAGCACATGGAGCGATGGCGGCGACGCCTATTTCGGCGTCTCGGAATATGGCATTCCGAACAATGAAAGCTTAACGGGACAAATGATTCCCAAAGACGGTCCAATTGAAAAGGTCCATGACGCCGGCGATGCAAGTGCTGTTTGGAGCATCGGGGACGCCTTCCTCAAAGTTCGCGCACTGCTATACACCAGTCATACCCGCGAGCATGTCACACTAGACTACCTCCATGACCCAACGAAGTTTAAACTGAACTTCCTAGCACCTCGGGTTCTATACTATGCCGAATTCGGGGGCCGCTATTACCTCATTACTAGCCGTATCCCAGGCCAGACGCTAGAGACCGCGTGGCCGCATATGACGGAATCGGAGAAGCAATATAGCGTCGACCAGGTCGTTACTATCTGCGAACACCTTATCTATCACGGGGGAAAGAGTGCCGCTATTTGTGGCATTGATGGCAAACACCTCAACGAAAATTGGATGGCACCTCCCGGTAAGGACGATCGGAGTCCTGAGGCCCAGCTCGCATATTGTAGTGAGATTGGTATGGACTGCTCGGATCTAGTACTATCACATAACGATATGGGACCCTATAATGTGATAGTTAACTTAGCCCAAACGAATAACGTCTCGGTTGGCGTTATTGATTGGGAGATGGCTGGATATATACCGCGCCACTGGGTTAGGACCAAATTCCGCGTTTCCTTTGCTATGGACTTCGACTTTCCTGGCCACGCTGATGAGCGCCGCAGTGAGCGTGTGGATTGGAGAAGGCGCGTGCAGCAGAAGCTGGAACAAGAAGGCTTTCCCGACGTTGCAGACGCTTATATAACACGACACAAAAGAGCCGGAGAATAATTTTTCTTATAATCAAATATCTCCTAATGCCCAGCATCGAAAGCCCATTATTCTCACGCGTTTGTAGTCAACACTCAACAGAGTTGGTTGATAGACGTTCTGTAGCTGTGCAGTATTATTTAGTCTATGCTAAATATATGGGATATATAGAGGGAATATGCCCTAGACGCCGCCGATATTACGTGCCTTTCCGCAGTCACCAGCTGTCCTTCTACATTTTTCACTTTTCCGGCGCATGAGGTGGCGTCTGTCAAATTACTATAGCCATAAGAGCAGTTCCAGTGGTTAACCAGTCCTTTAGCGACGACGGCTGCTATTCTGTTGGTGATTAAGATGAACTTGGGAGCTAGCGGTATGTGGAGGGTTTGAAATCCAAAGGATAAATCGATGTTCGATAGCCGCACATCAGGGAAAGAGGAAAATCCTGATAAGTTGCCGCTATTTATCTCGGACACGAGAGAGTCGGCTATAGCCTGCTTCTGCGGCGTTTTGCCGGCAGCGACAACCGGCAGTGAGCGGGGAAATGGAAACCCAGCGTTAGCTGCGCCAGAAAATGACATGTCATGCCAACAGGACGCTGTAAGATCGATCCCAATCCAATCAAATAGAGCTTTGCGACAAGTAGTATAGATCTTCATCGGCCGCCTTGACTCCTCTCAAGGCCAAGGTTATGTCACAAACCGCATAACCCTCCACGAAAACAAGGTCCACCACACTGCCCAAGAGGGTATCAGGGTCGGGGGCCGGGTGCAGTAGCCGCCAAGCCACGATGTCCTTCTTTGTCTGTCTCCACCCTGTAAATAGAAAGACGAGAGACGTTGATCCGTCTCGTCCCAAATGGACGCTTGGCGAATGCAGGGTACTACTTGTGCGCACCACTTTCGCGCCTTGGCCAACCCTGCTTGTGAGGCTCAGCCTATGGATATGCCTTGCGCTCGTCGGTTTCATCCTTGCTAACGCGAAATGCGAAGGGACGCCTAAGGCACCTTCCCCAGCATCGGTCGACGTACCCAATTGCTGGCATGAGCCTGCCACACCACCGGGGATAAGAGACGAACCAGCCGTCCTCGCAACAGGCGCTAAAATACTGAGTACGCCAGCAAGAACTGCAACGAGCAGTGATTCGGGCGATAACTGCCCCACTGCACCTCACTATGGGTGGCAGCCGCCGGATGCTGGTACGCTACCGCTCAGACCTGCCCCTCTATGGCTGATAGCATAGGCTAGTAAGTGCTTGCCCTATATCACCGTAACCGTTGTGGGGGAAGGAGTCATCGGAGGTCCCAATTGGGAAAGACCGTTATATATATACCCTACAAAAGGTACCTCCTTAGAACCACTATAGCCTAGAAGAGATATCGTATCTATAACTACTAATTCCCGCCCTAACTGCGAGGCCCCTGATTTAGCTCCCACTCCGAGGTTATATGAGATTAATATTAGTATATAGTTAAGAAGTAAATGAAGAATTAGCGTTATTAAGTTCTAGCCGACATATCTCAGTAGGAGGCTAGTATAGATGTTACTGCAGTATTTAATAATATCTATTTAACTATATCCCACCTATTTTAATGATATTCCTCTATATCTACCTCCTTCTCCTACTTATAAGATCTAAGTACCCCCATTCTATATAACCCTTATTATTTAAAATAACTATTAACTAATCTGGTATCTCCAAAGTCGCCCGACCGCAGCAATAAACTAAATAATAATAAACTAGATATTACTGATAGTAGATCTAAATTAATAACACCTTAATTCGGATTTCTCTCAGCTCTAGGTTCTGCTATTATAACTAATAAACGATCTACTATCCTAGCTAATAGATAGCTATTTCTTATTAATAGGTACCCCAACGCCTATTAGTAGAACTAAAGTTAAATATCCCTAATAAGGCTACTATAATAACAGTCTACAATATTACTTCATAATAAGGATAGTATTAATAATCTAGTATTATTATTGAGGGTATATTACTTATAATTTAATTAAAACTCTTTATTATTATTACTAGATTAAGTATTATTTAAAATATCAAATAATGTAACCTCCCCTAAAGACTAATCTATCGCAGACTTACTCCTCCCTCCTCTTACTTATAGTATATTTAATAGCTCTATTGTAGCCTTAAGATAGTTAATACGCCTAAAGTAGGACTTCTAAAAAGTAGGCCACAAGCCTAAGACTCTTCCAGCATCTTAAGTTCTTAAAAACTATTAATATATAATATGACGAAGTAGTAGCTACCTACCTCAATAGTATCCCTTATCTAGCTAACATTATAAAACAAGCTACTAAAGATCTAGCTAGACCTAGTAATAGTAGAACAAGCCTTAAAGGAGAGGTTCCTAATAAAAATTATTAATCCTAAAACTAATACTAATAATATTAATATATTAAAGCAGGAGGTATCTAAGGTACTACTTGTATATTATAACTAAGCTCTATTGCTATTATACTAAATTAGGTATAAGGATAATAATAGATATATAACTCTAATTATACTAGAGAAAGCTATTCTAAAGAGATTAGTCCATTAGTTTATTATAGGGCTTTATAATACTAAGCTCTATCAATAAGTATTAAGTATATTAGTAATATTATTAATTAGCTTGAAATCTATATATAATCTCACCTGTAATATGTAATAGGTTGTCAAAGAAAGAAGTGCTAATAACAAGAGATAGGCTGAGATAATCTAAATGCGCATCCTAGAAGATTTAGTTGCTTATTAAAGCCTAGGTTGTGGGCTTAATTAACTATTAGTATAATAATTTGCCTAAATATAGCTATAATAGCTAATCTAAGCTAACTATAGTAGATATTTAACTAATCCGTTTTTATAACCATCGACTCATCTTCTATCTCTCCCAGTATTACAACTGCATATACTCTAGCCATCTTAACTACCCCAGGCCGCATTACTTGTATTATTAATACTGCAATGTAGTTACTAGTAAGGCTAGTAGAATAAACCCTAGTATCCTAATAACTAATAATAGCTATTATATAATAGCTATAATAATACTAGTAATAATAGTAATTAATAACTATATTAGTTAGTCCCTTGTAGTAGAGGTTATTAGGTAGGTTGTGATATTAGGATTAACTTGAGGTAGAAAGTCCCTAATCTGCTAGATCGCAAGAAGTTGAATAATAGCTATATAAATAGGTTAAAATTACTTTAAGATAGTAAAACCTATTGCTTGGGATATAGTAATATTAGATATTGCTAACTAAATTATCCAAAAGGCCTATAGTATTAACTAGCCCCCTAGAAATAAGCTATTCTAACGTTATTAATCTTTCCCTATAGCTAAAGCTTCTCTAGCGGGATATATGCCCCTCGTAGCGTTATAGATACTTATTTAGCATAACTATATTTATATATAGCGCTTAACTATAGATAGAATTAGCTTACTCCGCCCTCTAGTATACTATCTAACAATCTAACCAAGAACCCCTAGAACTATATAGTGGAGCCGGGCAGCGAACAGATCAGCTATCTTGTTTTCTTTTAGTTAGCACTCTGATCCCCCTATACATAGGGGCCTATTTTTCTTCCTTTTCTTCTCGAGAACATCATCTTCTCAGCATCCAACTTTTCATCTTCACATAATCCAACTTTTCACCTTCTTTTTCTATAGATATCTTCCTTCACATACGAGCACTATAATTATATGTCTATCTTTTATTCTATTCTATTCTAAGGGTGTTATATCACTTCGACAAGGCTTGTCATCTGATTCCGCAATATCCCAGGGATATCTCATCATCTAGGGGGCTCTGATCAGGAGTCCCTTAGCTCTGCATGAGTTTCCCTCACTCCGAGGACCATTTGGCAGTGAGTCGCCCTTGCTGGCGTAGTACTAAGGGCGCATGACTCTATTTAGGGGTTGTTTTGTGTTGGTTTTAGTAGCTGTTCTTAGCTGCCTGCTTATATATATCCTCTGCGTCGTTCTAATAGTGAGATTTTCCTTTGGTTTAGCTATAAATTTAGCCTTCTAGAGCTCTTCTTCTTTAAGGGCAGAAAAGGGTGCTATACTGAGGCTAATTATATTATTAGTCTGTATTCTAACGATCGCAAAGTGAGGGCTTGAGGTATTAGTAATAAGGAGGTATGGGTTAAAGGTAGAGCTTATTATTTATAGCTTATCATAATAATAGGTATTATAGGTAGCCCACTAATAGGTACTAGCTTTAGCAATACTATATAGGGGTTTAAGAACCTTTAAAATAATACTAGGGGGGTATTGATTGCAAATTTAATTAGGAAGGTAGGCGTAAATATTACGAGCAAGGGTCGTTTGCGACTATACATACGCCTGGGTAATATCCCTGATCTAAATCGAATAATCAGGGCCAAGGGATAGGGCAATAGCAAGCAGGAGATGGATACTGTAGCGCTAAATAGTCGGCAATTGGGTCAAAATCCCATGCTTTTTAGCGTCGTTTACGCCACAAATAATAAGGCGAGACTTCTTAAAGGGGGTTGTGGTTTTATTCTTGATTTTGTTAACTATATGGGACCTAAAAAGGCGCTTATATCGCTTGGTTGGGTTGAAGAGTTTAAAATGAAAGACCTTATAGTTAAGAAGGGCAGTAATCTCCTTTTTACGGGACTTTTAGAAGGGGGGACTATTAGTATCAATAAGTTTGCCCGATTTGTGGAGGGCTAGCGAAAGTTCCCAATTAGCCTTCTCTTTAGTAGAGATAAATATCGTGGGGTTATTAACTTCTTGCTTAAATATGTCTGAAAACGTAAAATTAGTAGCAATTAGGCTTTTTTGGGGTCTTCCTTAACGCTGGGGCGGAGGGGTGGGGTTAGGGGTAGCTATATTGGGGTCTTCTTTGGGGTTGGGGTCGATGTGGAAGGGTCTAATAGTAGTGGAGGGGAAGTCTTAGGTACTATAGGGCAGTTAAAAAATAACTATTTCGCCTGAAATAGCGACTAAATGATAGGGGCCTTGCTAACTATCCTTCTCATGATATACCCGAATTAGCGATGGATGACTTTATTAGTGCTGGGGCTATTGCGGGTGGCGAGGGCATTTGCAACCTTATGCTTAGCTTGTTCTTTGCGTAATTCGTCTATTGCAGCGTTGATGGCTTTGGCACGGGCTTTGATATCTAGCGAAGGGGTTAGATTGTGGCTAATATGTGGGTAGGCTCTAAAGACCAATAGCGTGGGTATGAGGCCATTTAGGCCTGCAGTATTGTTGATAGCCTTGATAGCTATCTGAAGGGTAAGGTTAGGCTTATTGTGGGGAAGTTCTTGCTGAATAATGGTGTAGGCGCGTCGAAGAGGGCCATGATATCGCTCCGTTTTGCTAATCCTGTGGTGGGCTTTGATGGGTACGACCTTAACTGTAATAGCCATGGATTTAGCGTTGTTTTTGAAGACTTTAGTAGCGAAATTCAGCCTAGCGTCTATGATGATGCGATTAGGGGGTCCTTAATAGATGTAAATCCAGCAAAGGCAAAGGGTCTCCCAGGTCGCTTTAGTAGATAAATTGGGTAGGAAGTGAGCAGTATTAAACCTAGTAGTAGTATTAATAATATGTGGGATAGCTTTGCCCTCAAGATATATGATGTTATAGATGATTTCGTAATTGAAATAGTAGTTGTCTTTAAGTGAAAATTTGAATCTCTGAGGGGCTCTAGCATTTAATTAGTAACGTTTGCAGACCTTAGTTAACTGCTTAATTGCTGCTGTTTGAATGGGGTGACTAGCATGGGTCAAGAGGGCTGCTAACTTAGCAACAGAGGGGTGGCTAAAACGACGGTATAGATAATGAAGTTTAGTATCTGTCAAATAATAGGTGAGGACCTCTTTATTGTTAAGCAAGAGCTATATGTGGCCCCATTTGCGTATAACTGGGGCAGTAATCTTGCTTTAAAATAGATAGTTGTGAAGGTTATTGAAATAGATGCTTATTTGATATATATTGCTTAAATATAGCAGAAATGGGGTATTTGCTGGCACGACGTGAAATACCATACTGCTAAATATAGTATCGACTGCAATAGTGCTAAAAGAGTCCTTGAATGGGCTATCTCCAAAGCGCACTCTCGCTTGGCCAGTATTCGCTATATTGACTGAAATAGGTTGAATATGCTGTAAAGCAATAACTTGCTATTAGCCAGCGGTAGAGACTCCTGCTGCGCCCGAATCCAGTATAATACCCTAAAAGACTTCTTCAGAGTATCAGCTATTGAGCGTAAATAATTAGTAGGGGGTGGAGGTTCTAGGCAAAACAAGCTAGGTGGAGGGCATAGTAGAGGAAGATACTATAGGGTTAATAGTTAGGTTAATACCTGTAACTGCGTGAAAAGTAGCTTGATTTAGTAGTAATTTAACTAATTTGTTACTATTAATAGTGAAGGAGGTCTTAGTAATAAAAGCTGTGAATTTGTGGGAAGAGGAAGAAGAAGGGTTCAAGGGCTCTAAATCCTGGGGATCCTACTAGAAGAAGTATTTAACTTCGGTGTTAGTATTATTATTAGGCTTATTATCGCCCTTAAATTAGAGGAGGAAGGTAATAAAGTTATCTTTAGTGACGTTTTACAAGTGCTTAGCGTACTTATTCTTGAAGTTATTATATTCCTTGTCTCTTTCTTCCTTTAAGTGCTTCCACGAGCAACACTCAGGCTTATAATAAGTCTAGCATCTTCAACCTTGGCGGCAGCTAAATAACTTAGGGCGAAATTATCAATAGTTTTGGTGGTATCTGCTACTATTACCCTTATGAAAGTTGCTTTGACTGCCTTAGAAGCGTTGATTGGTATATATAGCATTAGACTTAATAGGTATGGCCTTATTATATGCTTTATCTATAGTGAATTAGGTAGTGAGGCTTTAATTTATATGAGAGGCTATACTAACTACTAAATGAAGGGAATTATATAGATCTTAGAGGTTTAAAGGGCGCTAATATAGTGCAAGCTCGCACTCTCAAACTCCTTGGCAGGCACTTCGGATCTTGTGATAAAGTAGCCTATTATTATTATTATATTCCTTACTAAGGGCTAGTTTAATAGTAGATAGGGTCTTAAATAGGATTTTGAGGTTCTTAGCAACGGATTTCTCAGGGTTTTTATATATAAGGTTAGGTAATATAGTATTATCCTAAAGGTTCTCATTAGCGATATAAAACTCTTTAGTTTCAAAGTACTTCTTTATTTAGGTAACTATCTTATAGTAGAGGGGCTAGGGGAAAATAGGGGCAATATACTAAAAGTAGTACTCTTAAGTATCTCCCTTTAGTATGAGGGAGAAAGATTTAGCATACTATTGTATATTAATGCCAGCTTTAGCGTAATAATCCTTACAAACTAGCAATTTAGACTCCAAAACGTCTAACTTGCTGCTACTATACTTAAGGTTATTGTTATTATAAAACTTAGTGAGACTCTTAAGTTAATAGGAGGTAGAGGTATTATTAGAAAGGGGTTAGCAGTTATAAGGGAGCTATGGGGGCTAGTAGTAGTTACGTGAAGGAGGGTTCTAATTAGTAGATCAGCTAAATTCAAGGTTAAAATTAATATCTCAGGCATCGTTTTTGCGGTTTTGGCTGGGTAAAAACGGTGGCGGGTAGCTACGCTGAACAGGTTGAGGCTAAATAGGCTGAGAAGAGGATAGTTAAGTAGGGGGCTATTATATGGGTAAAATAGTCTTAACTAAGGGCTTTTGGGTAAGAGTAGTAGTAGGGGTATGAGCAGGGGTATAGGTAGGGGCAGTAGGTTTAATAGTATAAAAGGTGAGCTTAAGTAGCTAGGTCAAGTTATTATAGAAGTCCTAATCATACTTACATCTCGTGATAAGAGTAGGAAATAGCGATTTGATGGAGTTAAAGTCCTCTTCGGTCTATAGGTGGTATTTAGTTTCCTTAATAATAGTAGTGAGGTTATCCTTAATTTGGCGATGCTTAGGTGGAATAAAGACTCCATTGAGGATAAGAACCTTTTAGAGGGCCTTAGTAGTAATGGGGTCTATATATTTGAAAATCTTAATAATATCTTAGAAGTCTTCGCTATACTTAGCCCACAACTAGTAACCTTAAAGTCCTAATTTGAGGTATTAGCTAGCATAATAGGCAGCATAGCTAGCGATTTTAGTAGGGTCTTGCTCCTTAGGGTCAAAGTCTCTAATTTAGCTATAGGTATCTAGGTCAATAATCTCTGCAAAGTCCTGGGGGACTAGGATAGTAGACTAATATTGAAGGGGTTGAGGGGTAGGGCTCTTAGGTTATTAAGGGGAAGGTGCAGTAGGGGAAGGGGTAGGGGAGGTATTATTATCATTATTAGCTATTATAGGGTAAGGTTACGTTCAGAAGTTGGGGGTAAGAGGGTTCATAGGCTAATATTAGTATCTTATATATAGGTCGTCCACCCTAAGCCGCAGCTTCAGGGCTATAATCTATATATTAGATAACTTGTGGATACTACTACTAATCTTCTTCTTACTAATAGACCTTCCTATAGTCTTCCTAAGTAGGGCTTCTTAAAAAGGGCACTTCCCGTAAGGGGCTTCCTAAAGAGGGTACTTCCCGTGAGGGGCTTCCTGAAAAGGGGATCTTATCTTCCTAAAGAGGGGATTATTAAGAGTCTTAAGGGGTTTATTAAAGGTCTTAATTGAGAAGTAATCTTTCAGAAGAAGGGATTTAATAGATTTAGAGGAATGGGATTTAATGGATAGATAGATGGATATAAGAAGAGGGGTTTGTAATTAAGCAATTTGAGTAGTCTCAAAAGACTTAGCTAAGCTATTTCACTAGGGAAAAACAGGTACTATTAATAATTATTAATTAATAGTACTACTAGACCTTCGCTACTAGTGAGGTATTATTTCCCCAAAGGTACTAATATCCCGCTAAAACCTAAATTCAGTCAATATGATAATAAGAGTGTAATATAAGAAGGATCAAGAAGACTTCAGCAGGCTAGTAGGCTAATAACGTCTCAAACACGGGTCGACCACCCTAGGCCGCGGCTTTGGGGCGTAGTCTGTTTGTTAGGCGATTTACTGCTGATGGACTTACTGGCAGTTTTCTGAAGGGGCGGAAGGGGGGGGGGGTTGTTATTGTTGTTATTAAATGGGCCAAAAAGATATGGTCTAAAGAGATAGCTAAAAGAGGGCTTAAAAAGAGCCTTTTGCGCGTGTTAAAATAAATAAAGCTATTGGGGGGGGGGGGGGGGGGGGGGGGTCAGTTGTGGCTAAATAGCTCAAAAGAGGGCTCAAATGAGGCCTTTTGAGCGTGGTAAAATAAATAAATCAAATAAATCCGATATGATGCCGAAATAACTTGTTTTTACGCGGGCGGTTGGGGCTCACCGCGGTTTTGGAAGGCGCGTTTGTAGCGGCAAATTAGCATAGCTGCCGCGATATTAACGTGGTTGCCAAAACAGCGGGCAAAATAGCTGAAATAGCGGGCGGGTAGCAATGTTGAAAATCTCTCTTTGCGGGCCCGGGGCTCACTGCTTGTTGTTATATCTAGAGGGTTTAAAGTAGTCGATTTTAATAGCAAAAGAAGGGTAAAGAAGGGAGGTTTTTGAGGTGGGTAGTGGAGGTGGGAAGGTTGGTGAAGTGGTGGATAGCGCTAAAAGAGGGCAAAAGAGGTCGAAATACGCCAAATCGACGCGGTTGGTCGAAAAAGATCATGTTATTTTGGCGTTTTTAGCGTTTTGGCGGAGGAGTCGTTTGTGGGAGGTTTTTGAGAGGTTTTTGTTATTTTTGAAGGTGCCAAAAGAGGGCAAAAGAAGGTAACTGCCTGAGGAGGGCAAAAGAGGGTTTTAAAAAAGATAACCTTGCTGGCGCGATCAGCAACGAGGTTATCGCAAGAGGTTGAAGGTGCTGAATAGCGTGCGGGATGGGCCGCGGCTATCGTCAAACGGTAGGGGATCCGAAACTTCACCCACGACGTTGACAATAACTTCAGAGAAGGCTCAAAACAGGAGCAGAGGCCAAACCATCGGCGCCTAAGTTATTCTCTATTAGCACGGTATTTCAATAACAGGAGGCTGGGGGTCTATTCAGGCCAAATAACATCTCTCCAGCGAGGGTCAAACAGCAGCGGAGGCCGAACCGTCGGCATCTATTTGAATCTCTAGCTCGGCGATATCTAGCTGAAAAAGATTCAGGGCAAATCGATCGATATATCGTCTCTTCAGTTATTCATTAACCTTGCTGATCTGCGGTTGCAGTAGTTAAGTAGTATAACAGTGAAGTTAACCACTGATCAGTATTAGTCTCACAAAGACTGGATCCAGAAGGTAGGGGGATACGCGTAATATTCAAAGTGGTGATATCTGAGGAAAGAAGGTATCTAGAAGGGTGGCCAGCGAAAGGAGGAACGATATGGTAGACTGACGAGGTGGGTCACGTGACTGAGGTCACATAACTACCATAGTCGACGTTCCTGCCCGCTAGGCCACGGGCCCGACACTTGGGTCGGGTCCGGATAGGCGAATATCCCAACAATAGCATTAAACGCGGGAACTAGGTATATATTTATTCCAGAGACTTAGATTAGTTAATTCTACTATTACTAGGAGTACTATAGTTATATAATATATAAGCTGTTATTAACCCCTAGGCTAGTTAAATGTGGATTAGAGATACTTATCATAGAGAATATATTATCTAGATTATAAGCCCCTAAATAGAAATATCTATTAATTCAAAACTTATCCTATCCCTAGCAACTAATAATACTAATTTCACTAGATGAGACTAGTTAGTTAATATTATAGAAGAAGTAGATTCTAGTTCTAATTATTTTAATAATTCTTCTAATGATTCTATTGCTTCTTCTAACTCAGAAAAGTAAGCATCTAGCGCCAACCTAGGCATGTCATTAAAATACAGCTAACAGACATAGCACCCTTACTATCAAATAACAACAAAATTAAAACTAAGAGTGTAGATTTTAAAGCCGGGTTCTCCTATTTATGGGATGCTAATACAGCGTGGTTAACATCGCATGCACCCCATTTAATAAAAGCCGACAACAGTTAGGCAGAGTATTATTTATTTCACGCATTGAGTTCTGCTCTTAAATAATTAGAGTTACCCGACTTAATAAAACCTGAGATTAACCCCCCTACACTACCTCAACCTTTATCACAATAATTTATTTCTAACTAAATAACGCGTCAAACGCCTGTTAACTAACCACACAACGCTGATAGCAGACATTAACCTATAGTAAGATAAAGAAGCTATTTATTTAGGCCCCAATATACCTAAATCCAATATAGAGGAAATAAAGCGGGTAATCTATATATATTGTATATTATTTTTAAGTTTTCTCCATAACTTTCTAGCAACTAATCTACATACCTATATCCCATATTTAAAAGAGGGAGCTAAGCTATAGAACTCAAGCTATTAAAAGTATTAGAATCTAACTAAAAAGTACTAAATAAATAGGTTAGTATAAGAAGAGTTAAACGTTAGATTATATAAATCCATAGCTGTAGCTGATAGCGTAGCATCCAAATAGGGAGCACAACTAGTCTTAGTATAGAAGAACAAGGATCCGTAGAGTAAATATTGTTTTATAATTAATTACTATAATATTAATAAGTAGATTTCTACCTCCCTAATTCCATTATTACATGAGATTCATAAGAACTTGTTAGATCTGCGCATTGGGTTATATTTATTATAGGACCTAAAGCATATATACTAGTCTATCCCTATTTATCGAGATTACTATTATATCTATGCTTTTAATATTCTAGAATACCCTTAACTATAACTAACGAGAATATAATAAGGTATAAAAGCTTCTGCATATCAGATAATTAAGTTTAGTGGGATTTTCTTAGGTTCTATCCCAGAACTAAAGCTAGAACTATTACTACTTATCTTATTAAAAAAGGGGAAATAGCGCCTATTAATATCTATTTCAATAATATCCTCATAAAGTCTTAAACCTAGAATAAAGAATAGGTATTTATTAAGTATTATCTATTGCTGCGCCTATTATAAGTAATAGTATAGTTATCTCAAAAGAAAATTAGTTTAGAGCTAACTTTAATTATTACTATAGGTTAGACTTATAAGATTAGTAGCATTACTTTGATTAAACTAGACTATATTATAAAGATTAAGAAATAGGTAATACCTATAAACTAAACTAGAGTTCGAGCATTTATTGCCATAATGGGACCCTACTAATAATAAATAAAGAATTATACTAAAGTAGCCTAACTATTAAACCATCTAACTAGATTCGTTCTGTCACGTGCGGGCCATCCAAACGGGCTAAAGGGTGCGGCATGCCCTCCAGACGTGTCCCAACTGCGCTATTGCGCAAAAGGTACAGGACATTCAGAACGAGGGTTCTGAATGCAGCCGCACCTAAGTACGCACACCACCAGTGCCGTGACACGTTCTATAGTATTAGGGACTATCTAAAGCCTTATTCTTCGCACTAATAAAGAAACCAATAGAGAACTCTATTAAGATATATAGATTAATAGTTAGTAAACCTATTTAGCTTTATATAAACGTATTAAAATGTATAGGTAGTGGGAAAGAATATATAGGTTAGCGCCCACGCATAGCTAGGAAAGCTGTGATTATATAAGCCCGTATGCGTATATATACGCGCGCATTCAGCCCTTAGGATATCCAGCATAGAATAAACATTCAACACGCTTATTATCATCAACATCAATACCATCATTATCCATTATACCTTAATAATTCTATATACGATTTCCTGTGATATCTCTTCTGTTTTAAGCCCAATTCTTCCCATTCTTTCTGATTAGATCTGCAAATCACTTCGCGCATCTTTTGAGCCTATTTTTGTTATTCCTATCCTTTTATGGGTAGTGTTGGGTTGTTTGCTATCTTTGTAGTTCCTATCGGGCTCCTGCTCTTCCCAGTAGTTATATTATTCCATAGAATCAACCTATTAGCTAGATTTCCATTCTATATAATTTATTCTTACTAATAAAAGCCTAATAAAACTATAGAATCTATAAATATAAATTACTAGTAATAGCTAAATTCTACTATTATTACTTATATTTCCTATATATAGAATCGCTACTTATTATATATATAGATTATAAGCCCCTAATGTATTTCCTAATGTCTGCTTATTATAATGGAATATATATAAAATAGGTATCTAAACTAAGAATATGTTGGTTTGCACACGGGTAGGGTGATAGTACGCGCGCGTAGCCCCAATATATATTGTTTTTGTTGAAGCTATTCTGAAGTGCGAGTGTGTGTGTGTAAGTCTAAGATATAAACTGGCTATGTGGGTAGTGGTGTTGTGCTATATTGGGCCTGTAAATACGGTTACGTGACGTATGCACATACATATAATATCATATCTCACAGAGCGCCTATCCTACTACTCTATAGGTTATAGAGTTATTGCGATACTAGCAGTCTTTTCTTTTGTGGCTAGGCGCGCTATAACCTATATAAAATGAAGTTATTTGCAGATCCTAAAACGATATAAATTAAATCCTTCTCAAGGCTTTCCTCTATAACGTTGTTGCTACCTTAGATAGCTATTATAGGCCTCTATCTATACCTCTAATGCTACCTTTAGTGGCGTGGCTATCGCCCTTTGTGGTGGAGATATTGTGGCTCTTGTGGCCCCTCTCTTGCCTTATTACCTATCTCTCTACTTAAACTATCGCTATATTATTGTTAATAAATCGCTTGAGAGATAGATTCAGGCTCTCTTTAGTAAACATATCAGCTAGGTTATAATTCCTATTGATCCACCTTATCTTATATATCTCTCGTTGCTTATATAACTAATAAAGTGCTATTATATTAATTATAAGGCGCTTCTCCTTTGTAGTGCCGAGCTTCACGAGGTATTTATATAACGAATATAAGTTAGTATAGATAATAGTAGGGATAGTAGGCGTGTTTAAGCATGTAGTGATCTTTTATAGTATGGTAGTGATAGCATAAGCTAAATCTGCGCTAGCTACTATACTATAGACCTCAAAGGCTAAAATACTTTATATAACCTTTTTATACTTTATTAAGCTAAAGTAGATAATATTACTAGTTACTACGAAGGTATTATTATTATTAGCTATAGCCTCATCAGTAATAACTATAATAAATCTAATTTACAAAAATAGGTCGGTATTATTAGCAAAAGACCTATCTATAAATTCAAAGAGTTTTACTATAGCTAGGTTATCAGGTATAAAGGTTAGGCCTTAATTGAGGTTCTCTTTATACTATTTAAGGTAATAATGAAGGGCCTTTTTGTCCTCTGCAGTAGGATCTTAATGCTAGGCTATGGCAGATAGGTCGAAATAGGCCTCAGGTTAGTAGATAGAGGCGATATATACCCCTCTTGCTCTCTACTAAATATATTATTGTCTTTATTTATTTAGGAATACCTTTAGGTTAATTAGCTTAATTTTGGACCCTTGCTCCTTTTAGCGAAAGGTAAGACTACTATCTTTACCTAAAGTAATAATACTACTATTAAATATTAGTAGGGATTTATAGTTAATTTACTACTTAGTTTTAGTAGTGAAATTTACCGTTTAAAGCTCTATATTCTCTTATTAAGAGAACTTTAGTATAGATAGCCTAATAGTATTATTAGTTTATATATTAATAATACTACAATAGCTACTTTTAGCTGTTAAAGAGATTAAAAGGTGTAATTTAAAAGATAATTATTCCATCTCGAGATTCTTTCTATAGTAGCTGCTATATATAGCCTACTAATAGGTACTAGCCTCTGCAACACTATATAACAGTTTAATAATCTTTGTAATATAATTCTTAGAGTATTTACTATAAGTCTCTTTTAGTGAGTTTATAAAATTCAATCTATTAAGCTCTATTTACAATTAGATATATACTTATATAATATTATAGAGCTAAAGTATATAGCTCTCTTTTATAAGTAATAGAGAAATAATAAGAAGAAATTACTAGCTAGCTTGCTATATTATAGGGGACTAGGTAAGTATAGAGGCTTTATTATTATTATTATAGCTCTAATAATAAGCCTTAACTTCTCATAAGGCTAATTAGTACCCTTACGTTTTACTTTCTAAACTATATGAGATTTAAAGATATATTATTAGCTATAAGTTATAGCATTATATAGAATAATCTGAAAAATACCACGCTACTAAAGTGCAGTTATGTCTATAGTTAAAGAGGCTAAAAAAAGGTCTCTTGGTATTCTAATAATCCTATTTTTACATAGTTATATAGCGAGGTTATGATTTATCTACTTCTTTCCTTTATAGTTAAAAACATTATAATATTATTAATTCTATTAGTAAGTATTTAGGTAGTAATAGCTATAAAAGCAGCTATTATAGGCATTTATTCTATCTTTTTATCTACTACTTATATACTTCTATATAATAGGCCCGCCGGCGATGTTTCTTAGACTTGTTCTTCCTTGCGTAGCCGGCCTCAGCGGCACGGGATCAGGTCTACAAGTCTTGGCGACAGCGTAGTGGGACCTTTATTATCTAGTCCTATCATCTTTTTAGTATTTAGGTCTATAGGGGGCGGCGTGGTCTCATTATAATCGGAGTAGTACCATAGGCAGACAACCATCAATCAGAATATCTAGGGCCCGCGAAGTAGGTCGAGGGTGCAGGTTTCACTATTCATAGCGAGGAGTCTATATAGCCCTTACTAGCCCTTTTTTTTACAGCAGACCTAAATAAGAGAAAGTAGTAGTAGCTAAAGAGTTAGTACTATATCTAGGCTATTATAAGCAGCGAGGGCGTTAGTAGTCTAGCGGGAGACCTAGTACTTCTAGAGGTCTTCTATCGCCCTTTACATAGCAGCAGCCTATTATTAGAGGTCTAGAAATAGGGCAAATTATTATTAAGCTGGGGGTAAGTACTAAAAATAAGTAGCGTGAGCATAAGGCTATTAAGCTCTATAATATTATTAATAGCTTTAATAGCTATTTAAAGGATAATCTTGTAGTTTTTATTAAGTAGATCTTTATGAATAATTATTTATACTCTCTATAGTATAGCGTAATATTACTTAATCTTATTAATAGAGTTATAAGCTTTAATTAGCACTTTTATTGGGATATTCGCCTATCCGGACCCGACCCAAGTGTCGGGCCCGTGGCCCAGCGAGCAGGAACGTCAACTATAGTAGTTATGTGACCTTAGTCACCTAATATAGTAGTTACGTGACTTCAATCACGTGACTCGCCTTATTAGTCTACTATATTATTCCTCCTTTCGCTGGCCACCCTTCTAGATACCTTCTTTTAATAGATATTATCACCACTTTAAATACTATATTTATCCCCCCCCTACCTTCTGGATCCAGTCTTTATGAAACCAACACTAATCAGGAGTTACCTTCACTATTATACCACCTAAGATACTGCAAACCGCAGATCAGCAAGGTCAAAACGAAATAACTAAAGAGACGTTATATCAATTGATTTAACTGGGCCCTCTATTAAAAGAGTAGCGAAAATCCATAAATTCATTTAAGTAGCTGACGGTTCAGCCTCTGCTCTATTTAATTCTCGTTAGATAGAGCGCTATTTAGAGCTTTAGAGCATCTCATATTCTATTATCAAATATCATGCTAATAGGAATCTAGCTCAGAAGCTAACGGTTCGGCCTCCGCTTCTGTTTTTGATATCTCTAAAGTTATTATTAACTGTGGGCGAAGTTTCAGATCCCCCACCATTTTAATAACAGCCGCAGCCCATCCTATATTACTATTTAGCACCTTCAACTCTTCGCGATAACCTCGTTGCGCTAGCAAAGTTATCACCCATTTTCAAAACTCTCTTTTGCCCCATCAGGCAGTTACCTTCTTTACCCTCTTTTAGTACCCTCCGCTGCCTTTACAGCTATTAAAACTCCTCCACAAACAACTCCTTCACCAAAACAACACAATCCTTTAATAATCTATCTCTTTTACCTCTTTTTCAACTAGTCGCATCGATTTTAGCCGCCCACACGCCTTTTTAGCTATTGAGGATTAATTTAGCGTATTTTGACCTCTTTGGCGCTACCTACCACTTCACTAACCTTCCCACCTTCACCACCTCCACCACCCATCTCAAAACCTCCCTCCTTCACCCTCTTTTTCACCCCCTTCTTCGCTACTATAATTAACTACTTCAAACCCTCTAAATATAATCATAAGCAGTAAGCCCCAAGCCTATAAAGAGAGATTTTCACATTACTACCCGCCTACTATTTCAGCTATTTGCCTGCTATTTTAGCAACTATATTAACTACATTAATATTGCGGCAACTACGCCAATTTGCTGCTATAAACGCACCTTCTGAAACCGCGGTGAGCCCCAACCGCCCGCATAAAACAAGTTATTTCGGCCTCGTATTGGACTTTTTTGATTTATCTATTTTGCTACGCTCAAAAGGCCTCATGCTCTTTTTTTAAGCCCTCTTTTAGCTATTCTTTTGGACCATATCCTTTTGGCCCATTTGACAACAATAACAGCCCCTCCCCCCCCCTCCTCAAATACCTTCTCTACTACCTACTCCTATTCAAACTTCTTCCTATCTCCAACTTCAGCAGCAAAACTCTTCCTTCTTCAGCCTCTTTTGCTATTTCTCATCAATTTTAACCCCTCCCTACCCTTTTCAAAGACTAATAGTAAGTCTATTAGCAGTAATTTGCCTAACATATAGACTACGCCCCGAAGCCGCGGCCTAGAGTAGTTAACCCGTATTTAAGGCGTTATTAGCCTGCTAGCCTACTACTCTTCTATTAAATCCTTCCTAATTTATACTCTTTTTATCATCTTAACTGAATTTAGGTTTTAGTAGGGTATTAGTACCTGTAGGGAAATAATATCTTATTAATAGTAAAGGTGAAGTAGTACTATTAATTAATAATTTATTAATAGCACCTATTTTTCTCTAGTGAAACAGCCTAGCTAAGTCTTTCGAGATTGCTTAAATTGCTTAATTATAAACCCCCCTTCTTATACCTATCTATCTATCCACTAAATTCCTCCTTTCTAAAGACTACTTCTCAATTAAGATCTTTAATAAACCCCTTAAGACCTTTTGCAATTCCCTCTTCAGGACGTCCTCTTCAGGAAGCAAGATCCCCTCTTCAGGACGAAAGATCCCCTATTCAGGAAGTGCCCTTTTCAGAAAGAAGAGATCCCCTTTTTAGGAAGCCTCTTACGGGAGGGGCCCTCTTTAGGAAGCCCTACTTAGGAAGACTATAGGAAGGTCTACTATAAGAAGATCTATTAGTAAGAAGAAGATTAGTAGTAGTATCTATAAGTCGTCTAATATATAGATTATAGCCCTAAAGCTGCGGCTAAGGGTAGATAACCTATATATAAGATACTAATATAAGCCTATAAACCCTCTTATTCCTAACTTCTGAATATAGCCTTATCCTATAATAGCTAATAATAATAATACCTCCCCTACCCCTTCCCCTACTACACCTTCCCCTCAATAACCTAAGAGCCCTATCCCTTAATATTAGTCCACTATCCTAGTTCCCTAGGACTTTATAGATATTATTAACCTAGACACCTATAGCCAAGTTAGAGACTTCAACCCTAAGGACCAAGACCCTACTAAAGTCACTGGCTATATTGCCTATTTTACTAGCTAATATCTCAAATTAGCACTCTAAGGCTACTAACTATAGGCTAACTATAGCAAAGACGTCTAAGATATTTTTAAGAGTTCTAAATATATGGATCTTATTACTACTAAGGCCTTATAAAAATCCTCATCCTTAATAGAGTTTTTATTCTATCTAAGTATTACTAAATTAGAGATAACCTTACTACTATTACTAAAGAGACTAAATTATACCTATAGACTAAAAAGGACTTTAACTCTATTAAATCGCTCTTTCCTAAACTTATCACGACATATAAGTATAATTAGGATTTATAATATAATTTAAGCCAGCTACTTAAGCTTAATTTCTATACTACTTAATCCACTGCCCCTGCCACTACTACTGCCCCTGCCCAAAAGCCCTTAGTTGAGCCTATTCTATCCTTGTAATAGCCCCCTGCCTAATTATCCTCTTCTCAGCCTATTTAGTGTAGCTATTATGAAGAGCAGGAGCCCGGTGGGGACTGCACAGATAGCAAACAACACAACACTACCCACGAAAGGACAGGAATAACAAAAGTAGGGTCAAAAGATGCGCGTAGCGACTCGCAGATCTAATCAGAAAGAATGGGAAGAATTGGGCTTGAAATGAAAGAGATATCGTGGAAATCGTATATAGGATTACTAAGGTATGAGCCCCCTGAGGCCGAAAAGACTATTGATCATGGTGATGATGATGGAAAAAAAAAACCCTCCCTTCCTCCTCCCCGCATCTCAGTGTTCCGTTTTTTAGACCCCATTGACAGTGGGCCTGTGACTCCGCTGACTGAGCAGCCAAGCCATCCTGTCCCATCCCACTATCTACTATTGTTTTTACTTGCTTAAAACCGCAAAAATAATACCTGAGATATTGATTTCAACCCCAATTTTAGTAAATCAACTAATTAGAACCCTCCTTCACATAATAACTGCTAGCCCCCTCCTAACTACTAGCCTCTATCTAATAATATCCCTACCTCTCACTAACTTAATAGTCTCACTAAGTTTTATGATAATAATAACCTTAAGTATAGTAGCAGTAAATTAGACGTTTCAGAGTCCAAATTACTAGTTTTTAAGGATTATTGCGCTAAAGCTAGTATTAATATATAATAATATACTAAAGCTTTTTCTCTTTTACTAAGGAAAGATACTAAAGAGTACTACTTTTAGTATATTACTCCTATTTTCCCCTAGCCCCTCTACTATAAGATAGTTACCTAGATAAAAGAGTATTTTGAGACTAAGGAATTTTATATTACTAATAAGGACCTTTAGGATAATACTATATTACCTAACCTCATATAAAAGAATCCTAATAAGTCTATTGCTAAAAACCTTAAGATTCTATTTAAGACCCTATCTACTATCAAACTAGCCCTTAGCAAAACATATAATAATAGCAATAGGCTACTTTATTATAAGATTTAGAGCGCCTACTAAGGAGTTTAAGAGTGTGAGCTTGCGAAATATTAGCGCCCTTTAAACCTCTAAGCTCTATAGATTTCCCTTTATTTAGTAGTTAGTATAGCCTCTTATATAAATTAAAGCCTTACTACCTATTTTACTATAGATAAAGTATATAATAAGGCTATACCTATTACATCTAACGCTATATATACTAATTAATACTTCTAAAGCAGTTAAAGCAACTTTTACAAGAATAATAGCAGCAAATACCACTAAAACCAGCTAAATTAGCAATTTCGCCCCAAGTTATGTAGCCGCGACCAAGAATTAAGATACTAGATACATTACAAGCCTGATTGCCGCTTATAGAAGCACTCCAAGGAAGAGAGAGACAAGGAATATAATAACTTCAAGACTAAGTACGCTAAATACTTGCAGAACATTACTAAAGACGACTTCATCGCCTTTCTTCTCTAATTTGAGGGTAATAACGAACCTGACGCTAACGATACTAATACTGAGGTTGAGCACTTCTTTCAGCAGGACCCCTAGGACTTATTGGACCTCTTGAACTCCTCTTCCCCTTTCCACAAATTCACTACTTTTATTACTAAAACCTCTTTCACTATTAATAGCAATATATTAATCAAATTACTACTAAATTAAGCTACTTTTTAAATTAACCTAACTATTAACCCTATATCTTTATCTACTATGCCCTCCACTTAGCTCATTTTGCCTAGAACCTCTACTCCCTGCTAATTGTTCACGCTTGACAGCTAATACTCTGAAGAAGTCTTTTAGGATATTATGCTAGATTCGAGCGCAGCAGGAGTCTCCACCGCTAGCCAACAGCAACAAGTTGCTGCTCTGCAACGAGTTCAACTATCGATTTTAGTTAATATAGCGAATACTGGCCAAGCGAGAGTGCGATTTAGAGATAGCCTATTTAAGGACTCTTTTAGCACTACTGCCGTTAATACTATATTTAGCAGTATGTTGTTTCATATTATGCTAGCAAATACCCCTTTTCTGTTATACTTAAGCGATATAAATCAAATAAGCATCTATTTAATAACCTTTGTAATTATCTGTTTCAAGGCAATATCGCTACGCCAGGTATATACAAATAGGGCCACGTCTAGCTATTACTTAATTAGGAGGAAGTCTTTACTTAAAACTGCTATCTAACTGATACTGAACTTCGTTGTCTATACTGCCGTTTTAGCTACCCCTCCGTCGCTAAGTTAGTAGCCCTTTTGAGCTATGCTAGCTATCCCGTTTGAAAAGCGGCTATTGAGCAGTTAACTAAGGTCTGCGAACGCTATTAATCGAACGCTAGAGCCCCTTAGAGATTTAAATTTTTGCTTAAAGATAACTGCTATTTTAACTATGAAATTATCTGTAATGTCGTCTACCTTGAGAGTAAAGCTACTTTGTGTGTTGTTAATAGTGCTACTAGCTTTAATGCTACCTACTTTCTTCCCGATTTATTTATTAAAACGACCTGGGAGACCCTTTGTCTTTGCTGGATTTATATTTATTAAGGACCCCCCAATTATATTATTATGGATGCTAGGTTGAATTTCACTGCTAAAGTCTTTGAAAATAACGCTAAATTCATAGCTATTATAATTAAGGTTATACCTATTGAAGCCTACCACAGAAGCAGCAAAATGGAGCGACATTATGGCCCTCTTTAATGCGCCTATACTATTATTTAGCAAGACCTTCCCCACACTAAGCCTAACTTTGCCCTTTGAATAGCTATTAAGGCTATTAATAATACTATAGGCCCTAATAGCCTTATCCCCACGCTATTGGGTTTTGGAGCCTACTTACGTATTAGCTATGATTTAACTCCTTTGCTAGATATCATAGCCCGTGCTAAAGCTATTAATACTGCGATAGATAAATTATATAAAGAATAAGCTAAGTATAAGGTTATGGATGCCCTCGCTACTTGTAATGGCTCCAGTACTAATGAAGTTGTCTAATTACTGCTATAGTTACTTGTTTAGGTGTATTATAAAAAAGATAGATAGTAAGGCCCCTATCGCTTAATTACTATTTTAGGCGAAATAGTTACTATCAAACTACTTTATAGTGCCTGAGACTTCTCCTCTACTACTGTTAAGCCCTTCTATATTGATCCCAACCCTGAAGAAGACCCCGATGTGGCTGTTACCCTAGCTGATGCCCTAGCTAAACCCCTAACCCCACCCCTCCGCCTCAGCATAGAGGAAGACCTAGAAAGAGCCTAATTGCTACTAATCTTACTAATTTTACATTTTTAGGCGTATTTAAGTAGCAGATAAACGACCCCACGATATTTATCTCTATTAAAGAGAAAGCGGATTAGGAGCTTTTACTAGCCCTCTACAAATTAGGTAAACTTGTTATTAATGGACCCCCCTTCCAAAAGTCCCGCGAAAACGAGACCAATGCCCTTCTTAAGCGAGAAGTCTTTCGCTTTGAAATCTTTAACCTAACTAAGCAATATAGGCGCCTTTTCAGGTCCTATATAGTTAATAAGATTAAAAATAAGACCACAATCCCTTTTGAAAAGTCTCGTCTTATTATTTATAGCATAAATAATGCTAAAACGTATAGGATTTTGATTAGATTACCCATAGTTTAGCGCTGTAGTATTTGACTCTTTCTTGTTATTGCTCCCTCTCTCCCTAATTATTCGATTTAGATTAGGGATATCACCTAAGTATATATCTAATTGCAGATAACTCTTGCGTAAAATATTTACGCCTACCTTTCTAATTAAATTTGCAGTTAATACCCCTCTAGCACTTTTATAAAGGCTATTAAACCGCTGTATGGGATCGCTGAGGCTGGGACCTATTGGTGGGCCACTTACAACGCCTATTATTGCGAAAACCTATAGATGACTAGCTCCGTATTTGACCCCTGCTTTCTTATTACTAATGATTTGAGCTCTCATTTTGCAATCATTGGGATGCAGACGGATAATATAATTAGCCTCAACATAGCAGCCTTTTCTGCTATTAAAGAAGAAGAGCTCTAGAAAGCTAAATTTATAGCTAAACCTAAGGAAAATCTCACTATTTAGACCCCTATCACCTTTAATAGTAGAACTATCTCCTTAATAGCTAACGGAGCTATTATCCTTCAGCAGAAGGGTCAAGGAACTAAGATCGAGTTAGTGAATAACCTTAATAAGGTATTAGCTAAGCAGAAGTACGTCGAGCAGCGCGCTAGAGGGTCATATATTGCCTCTATTTACTAACCTGAGGCTCATTTTAACCTATCCACAGCTACCTAATGCTAGGACCCCAATGATGAGGATATTACTGCCCTTAATAAGCGCCTTAAATAGCTTAGTAATAACCTTAATTGCGGCTTAACCTTTATTGCACTTTCCCTACTTACTGCGAAACTCTTTATATTTATGGATAGTTCTTTTATGAATAATAAGGACCTTATTTTACAGTTAAGCTATATTATTATGCTAGCTAATAAAACTACGGATAACGCTACCTTCACTATTTTTAGCAATATTATCTATTATAGTTTAATTAAGTATAAGCGTATTACCTGCAGCATGCTAGTATCTAAGATTTATGCTATAGTTGCTAGTATTGACTTAGCTTTTGCGGTTATATTAACTCTCTATTAAGTTACTACTGAGCTAGGCATTACTAACCCTATTTCTATTATTATATATACTAATTTATACTCTCTATATAAGTATTTAGTAAAGCTTAGTATTATAAAGGAGAAGAGGCTTATAATAGATATTATGGCCTTATGTTAGTTATATAAATGTTGTGAGCTTGCTGAAATCCACTGGGTGAATAGCGAAGATAACCCCGCTAATGCATTCACAAAGGTATCGCTAAATAGCGCCTTGCGCCAGCTGATTAATAGGAACAAACCGACGATTCGAATAGAGGGATAGGTAACCCGGATAACAGAAGGAATAGGGTGATAAATAAGCAGTCGCTGCTATTTTGGAGGGATAGGATTTGTGGCTATTTGGGCCAAATCGTCGCTATGTAGAGGATATGGGTATAGCCAAATATAGCCATCTTTTTGATTCGATTTGAGGCTAAAAATAGCCCAAAACAAGTTATTCAATTCGTGTATTTAGATGAGCGTAATGGCCGAATCCTGGCATAAAAAAAAAACTACTAGTGTTGGGATATTTGCCTATCCGGACCTGACCTAAGTGTTAGGCCCGTGGCCTAGCGAGCAGGAACGTTAACTATAGTAGTCACGTGGCTTCAATCACGTGACTCACCTCGTCAGTCTACTATATTGTTCCTCCTTTCGCTGGCCACTCTTATAGATACCTTCTTTCAATAGACATTATCACTACTTTAAATACTACGTTTATCCCCCTCACTACCTTCTGGATCCAGTCTTTATGAGACCAACAACTTTAGTAGATTAAAAATAACTAAGATATATTTCACCACTCTAATAAAGCAAAATCAATACTAGTATTAGTAATAATAATACTTAGTAAGCTGAGATAAATATAGATCTAGTATTATTCAAAGGCGTTGAGTATTATAGATGTAGATAAATTCTTTAGGAACTTTACTATATTAAAGATAGTTATAGTATTGATAATATAGAGTATTAGGCGCCCTTTAAGGTAGATAATCTTAATAACTATAGCATAATTAAAGTTATAGTTATCTCTAATTATGAATTTGAATTAACTTAGCGCCCCTATATTAAGTTAGTAGTGCTTATAAAACTTTATAAGATATTGAAGTAAGTATAGTTTAACTTAGTAACTAGCTTATTAAAGAGCTTAATGAAGTTAGTAGACTAATAGGTAGCTAAAATATTAATAGAGCCTTTGTAATTTAGCTTCCGTGAGATTATTATAAGCTAAAACCTTCTCCATCTCTAATAATAGCTATAGGTAGCCCAATATATATATAATAGGCATAATAAGGTTACTTTATTATAAGTAGTTTTAAAGATTATTAAAGCATATACCTAACGTGTTTATATCTACTAGATAGAGCAAGAAAGGGGTATTTATAAACACTATATAGAAAATTATATCTCTAAATAGCATAGAGATAGTTGTTATCCCTATTAATCTAATAGCTCCTCCTAGTCTAAACCTTATACTTACTCCTTTTGCTATTATAGAGTTAATTATAATATTAGGTATAATGTTCTTAAGCGCCTCAAATTAGCCATTGCTAGCTATTAAAAACCCTACTGCTCCTATATTAGAGATAATGCCTTAGAAGGTCTCCAAATAATATCTTCTTTTAAGCGTGAATAATTTAATAGATACAAGCTTAGCCAATTCTTTAAATAGATTCAAACGCATAGTAGCGTAGTAGGCTACTGAATTAAGTAATAGCCTTAAGACGGTCTTTTTATTTACAATAGGGACTAAAAAGGTGCTGTAGCCACTATTTGGGTCTGCGAATTAGGTAAGGAACGTATTATGCTACTCTTCTTTAGAGTTACTATTATTGTAGTAGTCCCTAGTCTCATTAGGTGATTAGAAATTCATCTTAATCTGCTCATCCTCATTATTATTTGCTACTAAATTATTAGGCGTTCCTTCTATAGCCCCCTTATAGTAGGTAATAAACTACTAGTAGGCTGCTTTTAACTTATTAAGAGCTTATAAGTTATTTTACTATTATAAGTATACTTCCTCCTTCTTCTTTTGCATATAGTTACTTAAATAATATCTAAGCTCTTTATAAACATAGTATCTTATATCCTATTACAGCTGCGCTGCTTTTGTTATCTCTCTATAGCTTAGGCCTTTCAAATCTATTATTTCAACTCCTGCTATCATATTTACAGTCTATCTAGTATTATTCAACATAATATTAAGAGTATAGTACTTAACTATTTATAAACATAATTATATTACTAATGGTAACCTTACGTTATTTATAGAGGCATTTAAAAGTCTTTAATAGGTTTACAGTAGCCTATTTATACTTTCTAATTCATTAGTAGCCTTAAAGAAGTTAAATACATAGTACTGTATTACTTTAGTAAGTTTTACTAAGCGCTTGCGAAGTCAATATAAGGGTATTCATTAGGGTATCTAGGGCCTCTAATTTAAACTTTAAGAAATAGTCTATCATAATTAAAATAAGGGTAGTATTGTTCTATACTATAAGATAAGCTTAGGTAGACTCTTTAGTCTTAAAGCATCTCTTAAGCCTATTAACGATTTAAGTGCTATTTAGATAAGGGCGTAAGTAGCAAAAGCTCTCATAGTAGTATTCTAGTGCTCTTCTTCATAAGTATTATTACGAAGGCTACTGGGGTTTAGTTCTTTATAATACCTATTCATTCATAAGTATCTTAAGAAATCTATAGTTTTAGCTTAGGAATATCTATACCTTCACTACTATACTTTGTTTTATTAGTATATATCTTAGCCAGATCTGCAATTTAGCATGTTGATAGGCGAGTACTACTATCTTATTCTATTATATTAACTATAGTAGTTTGGGAAGAGGTGATATTATTAATGGGGTCTTTATTTTTTAGCTCTTAGCGATCCTCTTGCGGCCCTTTTGCAGTAGGTTACTTTATAGATAGAGCTAGGCGATCCTCTCGCAGTCCTTTTATAATAAGTTAACTTATTAATAGGGCTAGGCTATTAGCTGCAGCTAATACTCTTATTAGTATTATAATATTATTATTCTAGAAATTAGTAATATCCCTACAAGACTCTTCTCTATCCTAGTTGTTTACAAATATAGTACCCCTCTTAATCTACTTATTTACTTCCCTAGCAGTCTAAAAGTAGAAGTCTTTCTAGATCATGACATTATGTATATAGTCTGCGATATATAATCTATCTTGGGTAGTATAGACGCTATAGTCCGTGAGATACTAGCAGAGCTTCCTAATAGCTGCTGGGGTTCTTTTTCAGAAAAGCTCAATAGGTAAGCCTGAAAAGTCCACTATAAATTCTATTTATAGATCTTTACTAAAGGGTCTATTATATTAATATATCTTAATATAGTATATAATCTTCATAGTTACTTATCTTCTAGTAGTATTATTATTAAAACTAATATCTTAGCTCCAGTCTTCCTTATCTACTAGAGCCTTATATTTTAATAGTATTAGTAGCTCTATAATAAGTTTAAGTAGTCAACTTAGTAGTATTAGCATTACTAAAGATCCCTTAGGGGTACTTATTTATAGCTATTTAGCTAGTAGTAGCAGCACTAGTATTAAGGGTCCTGGAGTCACTATTATATATAAATAAGGCGTAGTTAATAATTTAAAGGATTAATAGTGTAATTACATAAAGTCTCTTTTAGTAATTCTAGCTCTCCTCATCCTTAGCAATAAGTATTAATAGGAGGTAGTAATGATAATAGGTAGTCCTTATGTGAAGTAGAGGCTTATAATATATAAGTTAATATTATCTTATTATTATTTAGTATCTCTAATAGCTAGATATTACGTTATATATTGAATAATACGCTTTTGAGGCTTGCTATTTTATTTTAATCTAACTTATATCTTAGGGTTAAACTAATATACTCTTTTTTTTTGTGATATGAGGGCCTCAGGAGAGTTTAGTAATTATTTAGATGTTAATTATTAACATATTAGCAGACCTCTTTTATAGTTATCTTCCTATTTAAGGGTCTCGTGGTATTATTTTGCTATATAGTAGTAATAACAGTAATAGTTATGTTACTACGTAATAGATATAAGGGTTAAAAGGATCCTTCAAAGTAGTTAGTATATATATCTATCCGCTTATAGTATATTAATTAATCTGGGTAGTACAAAAGGGCTTTTTAGTGACAGTCCTCTGGTGGGTTTAGTATATTGAACCGATTATCAACTAAGATAGAGCTTTCATCTCTTTGAGTGGTGACCTTGCTAATCTGCAGTTTCATAGCATAGCCGTAAGTAGTATAACAGTGAAGTTAACCACTAATTAGTGTTAGTTTGCATATGAGTAGGGTGATAGTATGCGCGCGTAGCATATATTATTCGTATTGAAGCTATTCTGAAGTGCGAGTATGTGTGTGTAAGTCTAAGATACAAACTAGCTACGTGGATAGTAGTGTTGTGCCATATCAGGCCTGCAAATATGGTTACATGACGTACGCACATAGGTATGATATCGTATCTCGCAGAGCGCCCATCCTGCCACTCCATGGGTTACGGGGTTATTACAACAGGATACTAAATGTCTGAATTAAATATATCTAGGGGAGGTATAACGCTACTACTAAGACGTTATCTAGAATAGGTTTTCCGTAATATAACTATAATAATAAGTATTTAAACATATTTAGTAGTTAATCTAATAATAGATAATATAGATAGAAACATAGGATTAATAGTTATGAAGAGTTATTAAGGCGGGCGTTAGATAACTAGCTAGATTTGAAAATGCTCACTAATATTATAGATGCCCTATTTACTAAGCGAGGAGAGAACTTACTCAACCCCCCTATAGGCCCCATTGAGGCAATAGCAATAGCCGCTAATATAAGGATAGCAGATATTTAAATAGTAGAACTCTTATTAAAATAGCGTAATAACCTGTAGTATGAGGAAATTATTAAGTTCCTAACTTATAGTAGAAAGTTTAATAATTATCATAATCACTAATTAGCTTACTAGTATAGATCTTTTATACTAGTTAATAGCATTCTATATAATATATACCAGGGAATAAATAGTATTACTTAACTTAGAATGAAGTTATAGAGGCCTATTAGAAAGCGTATGATAATACTAGGCATTATAGGCTAAATATGATGAGATATTAGCTGGCAATAACTATCTTTCAGCTAACAATATTATCTAATATTATTAAGTATATTAATAGATGCTAGCTTTATACTAGCGTAGGACCTTATAAACCACTATATCCTTACTAGATAATAATAATATCAGAGCCCCTATAAGTTATTAGGATTAAGTATTTAGAACTATTACCTAAGTCTAACTGTGAAAGGATTTATTTATTAGTTTGAAGTAACTACCTAAGTAGATTCTACTAGAGTAAGCTAGTTAAGACTACTACCGCAATAGAAGTAATTCCTCATATTAAGAACTAGATAACTATAACTAAAATATCACCACAAGTAGTATATTTAGATACTAGCAGCGCATTCATCTCAACAGACTTCAAAATAGCAATAGCGCGTCGTAGAACTAGCATAGTACGCACACCCACAAAATCCCATAAATCAGTTAGAATAATGAAAACATATATTTATTTAATTATAAACCTTATTACTAAATAAATCTTAAGTAGGAAGTTCCTATCTAGGGACTAGGATCTATACTATAATAATATACTATGAGATATTAATAGATATTAGATACTAATAGTTAAATACTTACTAGCTAAGATCCTACTAGGTTAAGAGACAATAATATTATCACCACACTTAATATTACTTATCTCTATAATTAGGCTACTAGACTCTAAGGAGTTAGTACATACTACTATAGCTTATATTACTACTATAAATTACTAGAGAAGAGTTATTATAGAAGTGCGGAATACCTAGAACGCTACTAGATTAATAAAATATAAACAGCAAGTCATAACCCTATTTAAATATAATAACCTAGTTATATCAATATAAGATAAGAAGCTTCTCAAGTTTAAACCTTATCAGAGAGGCTCTTTTATAATCAAATATCATATTTAGATATATTACTTACTAAATTAAATACTTAAATAGAACCCTAATTCCATATAACTAATATTAGAATTAACTAAAGCTATTCTTGTTAAAATAAAAATATTTAGGGTCTAGTACTAACTTAATGTCACTTCTCTTATAGTTATTAAGATAATATTAATACCCTTATAACTAATGATAGCTAGCATATATAGATATTATTATTATAGGTATGAGGTTAACCAAGTTACTCCTTCTATTTAGAGTTTAATAAGCACGTTCCTCTCACAAAATAATAATTTATGTTTAGATTGCTCCTTCTTTAACTATAATTACTATTATATTTTCTTCTCAAATTAGGGAATATAGAGATATGAGAAAGTTTTCACACCTCTTTTAAGTTTCAAACTCTCCCACCTTTATAACCACCTTTAACCCCCCCTTTTCTTCTACTACTTCTCCCCTCTTACCTATATATACTATCTCTTTTTCTCTTCTCTTACTTATTATGAATATTAGTTCATTACTCTTATTCACCTTAGATATTATTAATGTATTATATTATATTACGCTAATATTGCTATCTCTATTATATCTCCCTTAATCTAATAATAAGGTATACCTAAGAGCCCTACTTAGACCTAGACTTATATAAATAATATTACTCTTATTTATATTTTAAGATAGAAGTAGAACTAGCCTAATTTTAATGAAGAATAGTTAATTGCTATTGTTGGGATATTCGCCCAGCCGGACCCGACCCAAGTGTCGGACCCATGGCCCAGCAGGCAGGAACGGGATTCGACTATGGTAGTTATGTGACCTCAGTTACCTGACATAGTAGTTACGTGACCTCAGTTACGTGACCTACCTCGTTAGTCTACTATATTGTTTCTCCTTTTGCTGGCTACCCTTCTAGATACCTTCTTTCCTTAGATATTATTAATATCACTACTATTTTTGAGTTCTGTTTTATTTCCTACCTTCTGAAACAAGTCTTTGTGAGACTAATACTGATTAGTGGTTAACTTTACTGTTATACCACTTAAATACTGTGAAATAACTGCAGATTAGTAAGGTTAAATAGACTACTGAAGAGATAATATATAAAACCTAATGATCCTGAGCTCTGCTTGTTGTTGTAGCCTCATGTTTTGGATACTGTGCTGATAGATGATAGTTCAAAACTTGATGATCCTGAGTCTTCGACTTATTATTATAGCCTCTCGTTTTGAAGTATTGTTTGAAGCTATTATTAGCGTTGTGGGTGAAGTTTCTGATCCCCTACCGTTTGATGATAGCTGCGGCCCGTCCCGCAGCGCTGTTATTTTTTAGTATCTTCTTATTAGTAGAGATCCCTTTAAAACTTGATGATCCTGAGCTTTGCTTGTTGTTGTAGCCTCTTGTTTTGAAGCGATATCTCAAGTTCTCGTTAATGTTGTGGGCGAAGTTTCTGATCCCCTACTGTTTGATGAGTCCCGCGGTCCCCTTCCGCGATAGCCTCGTTGCTGGTCGCGCTAGTAAGGTTATTCTTCTCAAAACCTCTTTTTGCCCTCTTTCGGTAGTTACTCTCTTTTGCTCTCCTTTGGCACCCTCTAGACCTCCTATAAATAACTCCTCTGCTAAAAACGCTAAAACGCTAAAATAACATGATGTTCTTCGATAACTGCGTTGATTTGGTGTATTTCGACCTCTTTTGCCCTCTTTTGGCGCTACCCACTACTTCGCCAAACTTCCTACTTTCACTACCTCTAATAAATCCACTACCTACCTCAAAACCTCCCTCCTTCACTCTCTTTTTCACCCCCTTCTTTGCTACTAAATTGACTACTTTAAACCCTCTAGATATAATAATAAGCGGTGAGCCCTAAGCCTATAAAGAGAGATTTTTTAATGTTGCTACCTGCCCGCTATTTCGGCTATTTTGCTGCTATCTCAGTAGCTACGTTGATATCACGTCAATATCGCGGCAGCTACGCTAATTTTCCGCTATAAATGCGCATTTTAAAAACCGCGGTGAGCCCCGACTGCCCGCGTAAAAACAAGTTATTTCGGCCTCGTATTGGATTTGTTTGGTTTGTTTGTTCTGCTACGCTCAAAAGGCCTCGTTTGAGCCCTCTTTTGAGCTATTTGGCTATAACTGACCCCTCCCCCCGTTTTGCTCTATTGGGTTCGTTTGTTTTAATACGCGCAAAAGGCTCTTTTTGAGCTCTCTTCTGGCTATCTCTTTGGACTATGTCTTTTTGGCCTATTTGACAATAATAATAATAGCCCCCCCCCCCCCCCCCCCTCCTTAAATACCCTCTCTGCTACCTACTCCTCTTTGAACTTCTTCCTATCTATAACCTTCTTT
>JAXCEF010000461.1:0-41714 GCA_037178605.1 Colletotrichum euphorbiae | reverse complement strand
ATATTATGGGATAGGTTTATTGTTATATCTTTAGGAGTAGAAGTTATACTTATACTTATTAGCTTAGTATTTATTATAGTAGTCTGTGAGGCACTAAGCTTAGAATACTTAATAGTGTTAGTTATATATGGAGTTAAGATAGGTATAATCTCCTTTAACCTATATTGTGAATGAGGGGTTTCTTCTTTTATATCTGGATATGGTATAAAAGGTAACCTCCTAGTTATCCTAATAAGAGTTAATCTCCTTCTTATAGAGGTACCTTAAGTAGTTAACTGGCTCTAATCTAGTTTCTTCAAATAAGATGTTATTAATTTCAAATGAGGTTTATTTAATCTATTTTTCTATTTCTAAGTCTAGTTATTATTTATTAGTTATTGTAGTAGAAGGTCCGTTCTATTTAGCTCTTCTAGTATAATAGAGCTTATCTTATTATTCTCAAGAAGGCTATATCTCATAGTTCTATATAGGTTCTTTTGCTACTTAGTTCTTAGTTTTATTATTAATCTACTAGATTTGTTAGGGTTATTCCTAGTATCTTATTATCTCTCAATATAGGCTTATAGTAATCTAATCTATTATTGCTATATAACTTCTTTAGGTTATATTCTTGCTTGTAGCTTATATACTTAAACTCCTTACTATAGTTAAGTAATATAGACTTTATTATTAATTTTAATATCTATGCCTGAGGGTATATATAGTATTTTATTAAGCTGCTTATTAGCTTTTCTTTTCACCTTTAAGTAAGTTCAGTATCCTACTACTAGGGTGCGCATAGGTGCTAGGGGGATACTAGTAATATTATATTCTAATTTATAAGGGTCTTTTAAGTATTATCCTATATATTCCTTATAGTCTAAGTAGGTTCCACACTTATTATTTTAGCAGGTAGTCTAATAAAGTTATTTATGGGGTATAGTTTTAATAGTAAGACTTACTTGTTATTTCTTAGGTATTAGTTAAAAGCGTTCCTTCTTAGGGGATTAGTACTTATAAGCTAGATATCCTATTTTATTATAGTTATAGCACTACTTATTTTTCTTCTAGTTATGATTTTACTTATTATCTTTATAAGCTATACTAAGGTCTATAAGTCTATTATAATATCTATAGGTAGTAGTATACTAAGGCGCTCTAGGGTTATACTAATAATTAGTAGTTATTACTAGATTAGTATTAGTTACTTTTTCTTCTATAGTTATTCTATCCTACTTTATTATTCTAAGCAGACTATCCCTTATATTTAAGGCATTATTTATAGAGATAGTTATTAATTTTAACTATAGTATCTATATATTAGTAGAGTTCTTTAGAATAATTACGTTATATAAGCTTATTCTTAACTTCTTCCTATAGGCCTTAATAGAACTTAGCTATTAAAGCTTCTTCTCCTTAATCTAGCTTAAATAAGATCTATTGGAATTTAGTAGTATACTTACTAGCTAATTTCTTCTACGTGAGGTTAGTAAGTTTGCGCTTAGTAATTCATTCTTTATCTAGGCTTCTAAAGGCTTCCTAAAGTTTCTTCTCAAACTTACTATACTTCCTAAATACTTTTTAAGTTTCTTTATCTTATTTATTATATAGCCTACCTAGCTAGTCTCTTATTAATAGTTTAAACTAGGCGAGAGTATCTCCTCTAAGGAAAGAGGTAGCTTAGTAAACTTTTATAGTTTTATCTTAACATACGGCAGCGTAATAATAAAAGTAAGCTTAGGTGCAGGCGAGAAATCCTTAGAGGGTTCCTAGCTCCCCTCAATATAGAGCAGGTTCTAGGTACTTAGCCTTAGGTCTGGAGGGCGCAAGCTAGGTAGCTAGCTGCGCGTTTTCCTGCTGAAGCTAGAGGATTATATTATATATCTATTAAAGGCTTATTATTTCCTAGGTGTTTGCAGGAGCTATCTGGGCCTATTAGTTATTTGTGAGTCTCGGGGCTGCAGGTCGTGCGTTCCTAGCATTATTAACTTACTGCGCGTTATTATTAGGAGTTAATATAATTCCTATCTTATACTATTTAGTAGTATTAAAAGTTAACTTACTAAATAAGAGTAATTAAAGTATTATAGTTAGCTATTTAATAATAGGGTTCTACTAATAGAAGCTAAGAGATAATACTAAATAAATAATATAGTCTTACTAAGCTATATTACTAAATAAATCTTAGGGTTTAAGGAGTATATTAATTAGTTATAGTCCTCATAAGGGGTTATAGTATAAGATAAAGCTAAGAGTACCTATTAGAGTAATTATAAAATTAGTTACTAAAGAGCTATAGAAGTCTATCCTTAGGGAGGCCTAAGTCTATACTATATATAAGTCCTAAATAGTTCCCTCTAGTTTTACTATTAGGTAATCACCTCTATATATTAGTAATCAAGTTAGTAAAACTAACCAATTACTAAGCGCTTCCTTCTGCACTCCACTAATCGCTCCTTATCTTATCATCACATAACTTATACTATAGTTCTTCCGTTCCGTGGGAGTCCCTAGTATTCCCATGATCCTATAATACAAATGTCCTGCCCCAGCCGTCCGTCATCCAGCTAGCTAGTTAGTTATTATCCTTGCATAATAAGTCGTAACACTTATAGATGAGAGGTATTCTGAAATATCATATACATTATAGATAACGGAACTTCCTACTTCTCCAACATATCTAATCTATAACGCCAGCGCCTCCACAAGTCTAATCAAAGCAATTTTAACCCCTAACCTTGCTGCTAATAATACGCTTTTAGTAGTTTTAATTTATTAGGTACCCTCATAACTAACCTCACGATACTCTTATAACTACCCTCCCTTCTGAGGGGGCATGGGGGGAGGGAGAGGGGAGAGGGAAGGGGGGAGGGCTAGATATGTCTACCTATCCTCCTTTTGGCTAGATCTATAAATAAACAGGACGTCAAGGCATTTAACCCATTGAGGGATAACAGATTTGCTTAATTGGGAGGCAGCAATAGCCTCACTTTAACTAATTGACTTGGACTTGTTAGTATAATAATTGGACGAGTGAAGGCGCTGTATGATGCAGAGAATTGCCGACGTCGACATGTTACTTAGGAAGCTGGGCTGGAGTGCTACCGACAAAAGCGAGCTCACCTGAACACCTCCGAGCCCAATCGACTTGGCTCCTCAAGGACATATTTTAGCGGAACGAGCCCGTACTTTTCATTTTCACCACAGCAGTTCCGTGAATATGCCTCCGCCCTTACGCAACCGGAAACCACGGAACCAGCACAAACTCTGTTTTATTGCAACCGGCTTGCATGACTGTGGGATGTCGTGTTTGTGTCCTAGATCGGAGCCAGCTAAAGTGGTAGTTGTGCTGCCGCCGACGGGATAGGCCACGTCAGGTTCAATTTGACATAGAAATTCCGCCCAGGATATCCATGTCTCGACAGAACTGACACAAAGACTACGTAGACATGAAGAGACCCCATAGTTCGGACCGGTGCAACCAACTCAAATTGAGAACAAAGCCAATCACCAGAACGACCTCAGATTAGTCTTTGTGCTTCTGCAATAGAATCTTACGCCATACTCAAATATGCATTACAAGATCTTCCTCGTCACCTTGATCGCTTCTCTGGCTGGGGCGATTTGCTAATGTCTAAGACCATAATATTCAATACTATCAACATTAATCAGCTGCGACGCACAGCCACTTGCTTTCCATGTGCTGGAGATAAGTCGTGCTTGGACTTGTAAAGTGCTTTTGAACAACTAGCTTCTGCGTATCGAGAAACAAGTACTTGGCAACCTTTATGTCCGAAAAAAGGGATCTTTTCCCCTCCAAATAGTTAACAAAAACTTAGCAGTAGCTAATAACTACCATGACGAATTTATTTGAATAAAGCCCTGAACTAGAAGACTGAGAATGAGCTATAGGACACCGTGAACCTCGATACGTAATTCGAGGTTATAAGAAGGAGCCTTTGAAGTGCTCAGTCTAAGTGCAGCAGCGAAGCTGCAGGCATCTCCGATCAATCCGAAACCGCCAGTGTTTGAGAGCAGAAAGTCGAGGCAAACGCCTCATAGAGTTTACTTAGCGGAGGCCCGGAGAGTCATGTGCACGAAGAATCTTTGAACTTCAAGCTCATTAAGTAAATCATCTTGGATTGACTTGGTAGGAAGCCGTCTTAATGATGCTGATGCTGGCTTGAGCCTTGAAAGAACTTGGCAAAGTCGGCACCAGACCGGCGGATGACACGGAGATCATGCAGGTCTTTGTACCCGACGCGACTCACGAGATTCTGTACTAATTAGGCCGGCGATATTGTGGGATACCGAACGCGCCAATCAAGTTCGAGTCATTGTCGCTGGACGTAAGTTTGGACCTTGGTGGGGCGGTTCCAAGTGAAGATACCTCTGATATTGTTGTTCACTCGGACTCGAGCAGTACTCCGCCGATGTTCTGCTGAAGAAGTACAAAACCAAGCTTTCCCAACGCGCTGCAAAGGCTTTTGAAGTTTTTGCATCATTCCCGAGCATCTCATCTCCCGTCTTTCACCAAGGTCGATTTCGCAACGCGATCCAACTCAAAATGCAGTACAAGGTCTTCGCTCTTACCTTCCTCGCGTCCATGGTGCTGGCCAGTCCGGCCACTCCAGCCAACGATGCTCCCGATATCTTTGCACGTCAACGTGGATCCGGCGGTGGATCCGGGGCGAGTTGTTGCGGTTTCTCTGGCGACTGCCAGACGTCTTGCGTAAGTCAAGTTTGACAGCTCAGTACATAAATTTGAACGAGGCTAAAGTGCTGCTGCAGTGCCCCAGTGGATGCCCTTAGGTCGAAGGATAACATCGACTCGAAGTTGGCGTGCTTGCTGGACCTCTGGGCAGCTTTGGCTGTATACTACAGAAGCTTCCGGGTTCCCTACCAAGCTGAAAGCCTAGCTGAGAAGCAGTGTATGACGTCCAGCCCGGGGCGCAAGTTCAGACCCTTGTATGCCATTACGCTGCCAATCTGCCATGGACGTCCGTTTCTTTTCTCAAGCAATCGGTTATCAGGTGATCTGCAAAGTTCAAAGTTCCTTAAGCCATTACATATAGAGCCAATCAGCAGTTGAGGTACTTCGAGGCAAACACAGCTCATTGAAACGTATCTACGGTAATTTTTCAGATTTTGTGTCCTGTGTGAATCAAGACATGTCTTCTGAGTAGACCTTCCAAATGCGTACTGTGACATGAAGTAAAAGCCAAGCTAGATTGGAAAGCAGTCAGAGACATGTCTGAGGCTGAACTCAGCGGATCGATAGTTGATAGACCTGTCGGAGAAGTGGGAACTTCCGTTATCCAAAATATAGATCCTATTTCAAAATACCCCTCATATCTACCCACAAGGAGGAGTGTTCTCTATATATACGTAAGATAAGAGCTTAGTAATCATATTAATATATTCCTATCTATTGTCCAATCTTATGCTTCTCATAACTAATAGTCCAACTAAGATAAATACTATTAAAGCTATTATAAAGTTATAGGATATATTTATAAACCTGCTCTATCCTTAAAAGAAAAACCAGATTAGTATTAATATATATATCTCTATTTACTATTATTTTCTATAAAGTATTTCTACTTAATCTCTTGAAACTAAAGCTATTGCTATATAACCTTAATAAATATATTATCTATAGTTATTATAATTAAACCTAGTAAGTAAGCTCTACAGTAGTAAAAAATACGATTAATTCTTCTTTCTTTCATTATATTTAGATACCCGTTACAGACAATAGTCCGCTCTGGAGTTCGTGCGTCATGCCGGTGGGCAGCATTTGGCGGTGGCGGTGGCGGGATGCCGAGAAGTCCGGGTCTGGGGCCCTGGAATCCCTGATGGCATCCGGGCTGAGCGCATCGCGGCAACACCACGGGGCAAAACACATGCCAAAGCCCAAGTCACTAATCAAACCAGACGAAATAACCGCATGACATGATTACTAGCAGGGCCTGTTGCTTCTTGAGGCCCTCCGTATCCAGAGTGCCAATATCCGCAGGCAAACTTGGCGTAGTTTACACAAGTATAATGTACAGTAGCCGGGTGTATTACCTCCTCACAATGCCTCATCGCCTCCCATGCTTTCTTCGTCCTCGCGGATATCATATCCCATTTCCTGAGCATCTCGCACCCTCTCGCTAGCCACCCGCGCCTTGTGCCACGCGTCCCACTTAACCTTGTCCTCGGCTGACTCCACGGGGCGCTTCGCGAGCCCCTTCTTGCGAAGACGACGGCGAAGCTGGCGCTTCCCATAAAAGTCGAGATTGCGGATGTCAATGGTCGTGATGTCCGTGCCGCTGATGTAATCTTGCGCGTCCGCCCAGAGGTCTGAGATGTCCTCGGATAGCTGGTTGGCGACCTGGCGACCCCAGCCGTTGGTGGCCCACTCGTCGAGCTTGACAGGAAGAGCGACGCCCCAGGTAGGATCTGTCGGCGACCAGACACAGGGTGTGGTAGAGCAAGTGGTTGGGCGGCAGTACAGCTCGCACATGGCTGATTCGGCAGCATACCAGATGGACACGAGCATGACGAGCGCGCCAAGGAAGGTGACGCGGAAAGGGTTGCGGTGGATGAGTTGGGGAATCGGAAGCTGAATGACGTGTACTCTGTCGGCAGAGGGTTGAGTGGTGCCATCACTCTTGTGGGTGGGTTCGGAAGAGTGACGCGATTCCTTCGTTTGTTGTCGTAGCATATCGACTACCTCCATCTTCTCAGCAGAAGTCATGTCGGCGTACTTGCCCTCTGAGTGAGACACCTTGTCCTCCAAGCGCTCAATGCCTAGCTTGGCACTGCGAATGTTGAGAAGCCCGTCCTTCAGTGCCTTATTCATCCTGTCAATCTGTTCGATTGTTCGGTCCCTTTCGGCGTCAGACAGGTCTGGCTTGGCCGCGACTTCCTCTCGTTTGATAGCGAATTCGTCAATCATAGACTCGATCTCGGGCGCGGGAAGGTCTTGCAACTTAAACAAATCCTCCATTTCATCCAGAGTAGAGTCCTCGACTTGATACATGCGCTGAAGCTCAAGCAGGTCGTCCTTGACTGTAGGCGGCTTGACTGAGTTGACGAGTGGCCTTTGTGACCGTGCAAGAGATCTTCGCCGGAGAAGCGAAGAGGTCGTGTTTGTGCCCATGATTTGCTTTCCCTTTCCTTTGCTGTCGTTGTTCACGGACCCGGATTCGCTGGCCTTGAAGATTGACCGTGTTCTCGACGAAGCGCAAGAGCCCCTTCTGCTCGGGGGACGACTGTTGCTAGCGTTGGATGCCCTGTCTTCGGCCTTGAGAACCGGGTGATCTCCGTCCTCCTGAGGTTCATCGACTCGAACTGCTGCAGGCGTCTCCACATAAGCGCCTGTGACTTTTGGCGTGGGAAGGGATAGCGGGTCCACCTTGACGGGTCGCGGGGTTTCGTCGGCGAGGAGGTTCTTATCCTCATCGGACTCGGGTTCAACCGATGTTGCTCTGGATATTCCTTTCTCAGACTGTCCATCCGTGGGTGCGAAGAGATTAGCCTCGCCTTCGATCCGTTCAGTCGGGTCACTATCCGACATGATAACGCTCTTCCTTCCGTCCTTAGCTGATCCGGTCGAGCGATGATGGCGTTCTCGACGCAGTCCAGCTGATTTTGGTCTGTCGCTTTCTGAGGTCTTTGCATCGTCTTTCGGGCTGGGTTCGAGATCCTCCGACTTTGGCGCAATTTTCAACGCTTTCGAATCCTCGTTACGGTTGCGTCGGGGAATATCCGTCTTCTGGTCGGACTCCGAATCCTTGGGCCGATCTTCGCTTCTGCGCCGCGACGTTGACGCCTTCTGAGTGAGATCCTCTGACTCCTTCTCAGGTCCATTCTCCGGCTCTTTCGCGATCGGTACAGTGCGAGCAGGTCGCTTCTCGGTCGTCTGCCCAGCGATCGGTCTTTCAGTATCAGACTTCTTCTCTGCCACCCCCGTCTCGCGCTTTGCAAGCCTCTCCTCCTTGCGCTGTCTAAGTCTCTCCTCGACGCTAGGCCGTCTTCTGTCCTCAAGGCGCGGTTTAGGTATCTCCTCGATGCACGCGGTGGTCTTCTTCTGGATATCTTTCTCAACCTCACCCTCGACCGAGGCGGGTTGCTGTTCAGCCTCGGGAGCGGGACTGCTCGCTGGACTACTACTAGCAGCCCTTGCGAGCCTTTGCAGAATATCTCGAGAATCTGTTCGTGCGTGCTGTGAATGAGGTCTTGTGGGTGACTTGGAGTTTGTCAAGGCTTTGGGCGACTCGCTCTCTTGGGGCGTTGGTGCCTTTTTGTAAATAGTGACAGGTGTGTTGGCAATGTGCTCGCCCTCGTCGCCTTGCGCCGGTTGCCAAGGGTGTCTCTTGTTCTCGCGGGCGGGTGTCGATTCTTTGTCGACGCTGCGTTGGGCCTCTGGCGACAAGTCTCTAGACATAGAATTTTGTTCTCTGATTTCCTCCAATCGGCTTTCAGCCATGGCTTTTCTCGACAAAGACTCCGCCTCTCGCGCGCGTATCTGATCAAGTTTGGTGTTCTTCTGTTTGGGTGGTTCCTTCACCGGCAGCACCGGATCGTCCTCGTCTCGAATGGGCAACTCGTCAGGCGTTGGGTAGTGCGAGCGGTACTGAGCTCTGGCATTGTTCAGCTCCTCTTCAGCTTCGGCTTCTTTTTCGCGAATGTCCTCCAGCTTAGTATTCCTCGCTCTTGACTGGCTCCTTCGCAGCTCTGCCAGTTGCTCATTGGCCTTGAATTCCCGTTGGCGAATCTCGTCAATCTTAGTGTTGGATCGCGAAGCTTGATGTGTGTTCGATTCAAGCGACGCTTCCCTTCTGAAAGGGCTGGACTCGGGGTCCTCTCCGTACGCGGCGCTGGACTGTCGTTTGGTGGAAACTTCATCAAATGCCGTGCCGCCCATTCTTATGCGCGGACTGTCCGAGATTTGCAGGTCCCCGGCCGTAAAATCTGCATCCAGCTGCCAGGCAAAGCTCTTCTCCGGCGATCGCCCTTCGGGGTTCGTGGAGGTTGGCCGAGAAGTCGGAGGCGTAGGCTCTATTGCCTCAATGGAGGGCAAAGGTGTCTCAGCAGCAGTTTCCCAGTCAGACCTCGTCATGCTCCTACGCTTGATGCCCTTCTCGTCCTGCTCTAGTAGATGCTTAATCCAGCCCTCAGGAACCGAACTGTTGGCGAAAACTCTCTGGCCAGGGCTGGCGCTCAAACTGCCGTGGCTAGTCTTGCGGCCCAAGCCTGGACTGCTGCCATTTAAGCTCCTGTTGCTTGTTCTTCTTCCGAGGCTCTGGCCTCCGTTCAAACTGCTATTGCTTGTCTTCCTTGCCAGCGTGCGGCCCGTCTCGGCGACGTAAGGTCCTATCCTCGTCCTACCAAAGAGATTTTCCGATTCGTGGCCTGCGTTTGTCGATGACTCCATTTCGCGTTCGTATTGGCTAAGGCGACGGGTGAAACTGCCCGAACTGGAGCTTTGCTGAGATGCTGGGCTCCCACCATAGCGCTCCACTGAGCTGTCGCGCAAAGAATCGCTGGACAATCTTGAGAGAGGGCGTGGACGGCTATAATCAACGACATCTCTTCCCAAAGTCCGGCGGCTCTTGGATTCGTCAGAAACTTGTCTGTTCGCGTAGAGACGCGGAGCGGGGCTGGGAGAACCGTCAACAGCGGGTGAAGCTCGGCGCATCCTGTCTAGTGGGCTGGCTCGATCTTCTTCTCCAGCCAACTGCCATGCGTCTGCAACCGAAGGTATTTTGCCTTTGGAGAAAACACCAATCGTGGATTTGGGTCGGGGCAGTCGGGAACCGGGAGATACGACCTCGGCCGAATGATTTGATCCGATTGAAGGCGTCTGGGACATGGAGCTGGAGGGTCGGGGGATGGCCGCTCGTGAAGGAGGCCGTGCAGAAGCGGAACTTGGGGGACGAGGAGGGGGTGCTGCTCGGGAGGGCGGTCGCGCGTTCGTGGGGGAGTAGCCATATCGATTCGTTCCCGCTGCTGATTGCGCCGCGTCTCTGGGTTGGAGGCCATCTTGCGACGACTTGGAAAACAGCGGCTTCCGGCCTTCTTGGTTGATAGTCAATTGAGTGGAGGCACGGCGATTCGATGGCGCTCCAAATCGGTTAATTGTAGGTTTGTCGTGGTCCATGGCGATACGGCCTTCGGGCCACGTTCGTCAGTTTTCGGTGTTGTTGAAGGTCAAGCTACAGGAAGCTGCATTGTTTTGCGATGCGAATTGGCGACAGGTCGCGTCATGCCACTTGTGACGCGACGTGAAGAGCAAAAAACGAGTCGCGCAATGGCTAAGAGTCGGTGAGAGTCATAGTTGTTGCAACCATTCGCAGTCATCAGGGGGAGATAATGTTCGCGCAAAAGAGAAGGTTAATATTTGGACGAAATAGCGAGAGTAGTGAACCGCGTCGCCCACTGGGGAGTGACCAGGATCCCCTGGCACCACTTTCCTTCTTGAGTTAAACGGTAAACCCCACACAGCACCTCCTAAATTTCGGCGCGGAAAAATGGCTTCGGACATAACGAATCGGAAGCTGCCGACCTAAGTGGGTCTCATGATGGATGCTGTTCCTGGGTTTGGACCCCGAGCAAAGATTCAAAAACGGTTGAAGCCGTGGGCAAACATGGTCGGGCCGTAACCCTTTTGGTCCAACTATTTACTGTAGTAGATAACGGATGCTGCATGTTCCTTCATCCATAGCACCCGAAGAGTCCATGAATCTTAACTTATTAGTACCCCAGTCTTCACCTGGCGAGGTGTAGTATCCACAGCTCATTGCAGCTCATGTCCGAAGCGAAGATTGCGCGTCAGCACAAGTGGAATTTCCCCTGACCAGAATCCTTATCCAAGATCTGTACCATGTCGAGCTATACCTCTTTGGGGCAGGGTCCTCGTTTGGTTTGATTGCTACCACTCGAGCTTTGACCAATTGCGACTCAAACTCCATATTCGACGTCCTCGGAATCTCTCACACCTCACAAACCTGAGAAAGTTTCAAGTCAGCCAGCCACGAAGCCCCAGCCGACTGTGGTGCGGCCATGCGGCTACATATATGAGACGTGATGTTCTGTATGCAAACCCAGAGGAAGCCTCTGACGTCCGTATGGAGAAGTACTCAACGGCTCGCCACTCTCTAAACCTCTACCACTGCGTTTCAGTCACAAGCCGCTATGCAGTTCCGCCAGGTACGGGCGATGACGAGCGTCTCCGATTTGTTCTTCAGCGGGCAGTGGCACAAGTTGTTCTGGAGCAGCCTTTGATGCGCGTCGGGATCACCGATGAAGACAGACAAAACGCGAGCTTTCTTTATGTTCCGAAGATTCATCTGTCGGAACAAATCCAGCTGTTCGGGCCGTCTCGTTCAGTCGAATTGGACGCCACTCTCGGCAAATATCTCTCATACCAGCACAGCCAGCTTTGGTTAGATATTGAACAACGCCCACTGTGGAAGATTGCCATCATACCCATTAGGAACGGCAGCGAAGCATCAGCCGAAGTTGATGTCGTCTACTCTTTTCACCATGCCATCAACGACGGCACAAGCGGCTCGATTTTCCATGCTCGACTCCTCGAGGCCCTCAGAAGCCCCAGCAAAGATCTTCTAGGTCTTGAGGGGAAGATCCTTAACTTGCCGGAGCTTTCCACGCTAATACCTCCCCAAAACGAGCTCGTTCATGCCCGAAGAAGCTGGTCATTTTTCCTCGCGACACTTTGGGACGCTTTCGGCCCATCCTGGTTGAAAGCAAGCCTACCGAGATACCTTGGAAAGCTAGCCATATTGATCTTTCAATGCCCAGCAACACGAGCATCCGTATTCTGCAAATTGCTGCGCCGATAGCGAAGCGGCTGCTAGCAGCTGCCCGAGCTCATGGTTTGTCACTAACGCCGCTTCTTCACGCCCTGATCGCAGCCTCGGTCTGTCAACGGCTACCTGCGGCCGAGGCAGCAGCGTTCAAGCCTTGCTCTCCCGTCAGCTTACGGCGATATCTACCTGCTAATTCAAGACTCGTTGCGAAGAAGGATTTGCTGGTCCTCGTGACTTCAGCCGATCACATGATACCAAGCTCTATAGTTACCAAGCTTCGCCACTTATCGGCCCCGATCTTGACAGCGCGGTTTTGGAAGCTGCTGCCTCTGTCGAGAACAGTCTGGAGGAAAAGCTCGCCTCACTTCCCAACGATGATGCGGGAGCCATGTTGAAGTACGTCGGCAACTACCACGACTACTTTCCCGAGAAGAACGGAGACCAACGCGGCAACAGTTGGGAACTCAGCAACTTGGGAGCCATCAGCGGCGGCGAAGGAGATGGATCCTGGAGGTTGACGCGGGCTGTGTTATCACAAACTGCATCGCTCATGGGCCCCGCGTTTAGTGCCAATGTGGCTGGTGGAAAGGTCACCGTCACGCTCTGCTGGAACACATGCGTGGTGGATGGTACTCTTGTTAAACAACTTGCTACAGATCTACAGCTTTGGGTGCCGGAAATTGCTGACGGTCGTCCACTTTCTAAGTAAAGTAAAGGGCCCAACTCAACAAATCGTACCATAACTCTCTAGACCTAGTCTCATCGTCCTTACGCACGTAAAAAAAATGTTAAACAATCTACACTCCGATCGCATCAAGAATGATATTCACACCCTTCATCATTTAGCTTTCATCAATCGCAGAATTCACGACGTATACAATCGATTGCTCCACGAAGCCGCCGTCCGCAATTATCACTTTGGGCCAACTGTCACTGCAGCGATTATTGGAAATGTCGCATCACTAAAGCTGGCCGCTGAGCAAGGGGCTAATCTCGAATATTCAGGCTGTCCCTCTAAACGAAAAGGAAAAGCGCAAAAGGGACTCGGATACGACGTCTCGTCATATGCTCGATGGGCAGCGTCTGTACATTTTGCAATCATGGCTGACCACCGGGACATCGTCGAATGGCTTCTTTCCAAAGAGGTTAATATGAAAGCACTAGCAAGACTTGAAGTTGTAGGAACTACTTCCATGGTTTATTATCGGTGACTAGAACAATTTTCGGTATGTCTTGTATCGCAATGATGATTATTTGGTTATGGTAGCACACCTTTGCATTGTTTATTTCAATGTGTGCTGATTTGACTGTCTATGGTCTATCAACTGATGAGGAGGTATTCTAAAGTAAGTTCAATCCTCTCGCGGGATCTAGTGCTGCTTCCAATAAGCCAACCTCACAAAGTAGACCGGTTTGGCAACTGATCTTATATGTAAGATAAATCTAGCGATATTCGCTACAGATATGGTTTATGGCGGGGATAACGTGGTCAGGGACGCGGTACCTGCAGAGAAGGCTGGTATTTTGTGCATTGATTATAACGAGAAGGAGGAAACTTCGTTTATTGGATCTTCTACGCATGTGAAAACGCTGGGAGAATCGAGAGTCTGCTTCTATGAAGCATGCACACAGAACACCTTGACGAGATAGGGAGTAACCTGTGCAAAAACTGTTCAATACTACACGTACCAAACTCATGCAAACTGAGGCGATTTTATGTATGAAATCGTCTTTTTGCCGTCTAACTGGTAGTTCCCACTTCCAATTCTGGCGCTCCTTCGATAAAATTGTCCAAGAAAGTCAAGTCGAGACTCTCGAAAGTCCAGTCACTCTGGGCAAACTCCTTCTCAGGCTCGATCTCCTCGCTGGCTCTATACTCTGCATCTCTGTGCTCATAGTGGTTGTATTGATCAATAACAAGTGGCATAATTTGTGCCATATGCGAGTCTCTTCTTAGCTTATTTTCGTCTGTCAAAGTGGCTGAGGTTATACTAGGCGGTATTCGCCCATCGGAACTTGTGCTTTTGATCTGTATAATCGAAAAATGAGGAAGACAAATCTCCAGAACTCGGCCGTTGTCGACCACGTACACGAGATAGCCAAACTCGTCTCTGCGTTTGCGGGCATCGGGAGCAAAGACGACATTGTAAACGCCTCCAGAGGCCACGTCTGTGTCAATGGCCAACAAGTGTTGAAGTAACGTAACTACCCTTTTCGATATCGTGTCGTTGCTTAACTGTGAAGTTTCTAGCATCATCCCTAATACTTGCTCCAAGATGCCGCGGTCGATCAGTCGTTGATGTGCGAGAAAATGAAAACCATCCTCTTGGGCCTTGATCTGCCTTCGATCGCAGATATGCGCAAGACACAATGCCGTTGAGGAAATGAAAGTTATCAGATCGACTCCACGGCAGTAATAGCGCGCGGCCTGTAGCGTGCGAAAAGACGTGAACCTCGACAGGATCTCGCGGCTGGCTGTGACGGCCGTCATTCTGTTGTAGTCGTATTGATGTTCGCCTCTTGGTCGAAGCAGGTATGGAAGATGTAGTTGGAGGAGGCAGTGATAGTACATGAAATGATTGTTGAACCGCAGTGTTTCGCGGATTTTATCGACCTGGTTAGCCAATGGTACGATTGCCGGAATGACCCAGAACTTCGCAGGCATTGAACTGGAAGCATTCTGGAGCATTTGGTCTATCTCCTTGGTGACCTCTTGATTGCACATATCGGCAGCGTTTCTCCGCAGTAATCGGTCGCAGGCGACGCAGCATAGACGTAGGAGCCGCTCCAGAGCAGTGCACTCGTCAAGGGCCTTCGGGCTCGCAAATCTCTCTTGAACAGAACTATGCGGCAGGCCCAGCATGAGGGCAATGTATCGGTCAAACTGAACAAGGCGGAACCAGATGTCTTCGGATTCGACGGTCGAGCCGGACAACGACGGTGGGCTGGCCCCGCGGTCGACGCTCAGCATCTGCGCAATCGTGATTGCTCGACGAGCGGCAAGCCAGGATTGACGCAGATCTCCAGCGTAATTCTTGTACAAGGCTTCAAGCAAGATACACTCGATGCCCTCGAGCGAGGCTACCAGCTCGTCGTTGCAAGTTACCAGATTGTGGGCGGTCTTGACGGCTAGAGTCATAAGCTCCTTATGTGAAGTGGTGAGGTTGTCAAGATGATGAGCGAGTGATTGCGGTATACCTTGTAGGAACGTGGCGAGTACCAAAAGTTTCCTTGCGATTAGAGCTGGATGGGATCCAGGTGAAGGCAATTGAAGGAGGACTTTGGGTGACGGCAGTTCTGAATCGTTTGATTCAGCTCTAGTGCATGTGACTGCGCGGATGATCTGTGATGTCTCTACTGGCATTCCTAGGATAACATCCAGGTCATGTTGATTCGGCCAGGCTGCTAATAGTCCTTGAGATAAACTATTGTACGACTCTGGATTTCGAGCTTCTTCTTCTGCGAGGAAGGGCGCCTGACAGGTATCCCGTATTGAAGAAAAGTGTTCTAAACCGGTCTAGAATGATACAATTAATCATCGCCGCAAGGTACTCGAAAGAACCTACGTTTAGGCTATCGTAGGACGAGGAGCTATTATAAGCAGTCTCAAGGTGACCAACTGGGATGTTGTGTGGATTTTGTCGTTCCCTTGAGCTCCATTGGCGAGTTCTCGGTATCTCGAGATGTCCATTCTGTCGGGCAGCTTTTACTAGCTGTCCGACCACAGCTTCAACCTGGCCCAGTCTGTCTACAATGTGCGAATTACCTCCGGGAGGAGGTGGTCGATCCGTTGTTTCTTGGCTGACGCAGTCGATGCCTCGGCGCTTGCAGCCATCGCAGGTCTCCGGAGTACCGGCGGAGAAGGTGCACCGGGCCTTGCGCCGCTTGCACTCCCAACAGCTCTGGGTGCCCTTGCGGAGCTTCCGACGTTTCTGCGCCGGAGCAGTACTGTCAGCCAACGGCGAAGTTTGGCGCAGACTTTCGGTTCTCTCCATTGCTCTGCAGTTTCTGAATTGTGGCGATACGAGCAGAAAGAGAAGAGGTTAAACGGAAACATGCGCATAAGCAATCCTTTGTCTCGACCGCCGGTTTGACGGAGGATTGTGTGACATTAGTCATCCCCACCGCTGTCACCGGACAGCTTCCGCCGGCGCATCGGCGGTGGACGGGCCCGGGAACTAAGCCCCGGGAATTACCCTTCACAGTTGCAGCGTCTAAGCTCCGGCTCTGTGCTACCGTGCTCTCTGCTGGAACTCGCTGGAACTCACTTACAGCATCTTGAAAACCGCAAAATCGGCGGACGCTGATGTTGCAATGCCGAAACACTGTTCACTCAGTCGTGCGTATAAATGTAAGCATATCGACGAGAATGGACTGTCATTCTTGGTCTGCATGCCAGCGACATCATACTCATATTAATATACTGTCTGTACTCTGTCTTTTGTTTTCATCTTACGACGCATCAAGATGGTAAAAATTGCGATCGCTGGGGGCTCTGGCAGTGGGTTTATCAGCATCATTATTCAAATCCTGCCTCACTAATATCCATATCCAGATGTCGGCCAGGAGGTCGTCGATGCTCTTGTGGCCAGAGGCAAACATGAGATTCTGCTGTTATCGAGAAAGGTGCTAAAAGCTCGAAGCGAAAGCTTCCTAAAAGCAGCATACTAACTCTCTCAGGATGCCCCTGACACGAAGCTCCCGCCGCAAGTTACCTGGGTCAGAACGGACTACGACATCGAACAACTGACCAGTGTCTTGCGAGGCGTGGAGACGGTGCTCTCGTTCGTCGCTGGTCCGACCGATCCAACGAATACCGCACAGGGAGACACACAGAAAAACCTGATCGACGCCTGCATTCGGGCTGGAGTCAGGCGCTTCGCTCCTAGCGAGTGGGCCACGTAAGTCTTTGCAACAAGTAGTCTGCCTATTTCTAATGGCTGCCTCCCTGGAGATCTAAATTCGATCATATGTTCTGGTACTCTTACAAACAAACTGCCCGAGACTACCTATCAGAGGTAAACAAAGACAAGAGAGTGAGGGACCCGTGCGACATGGATTGAGACATGTCTTGCTGATGGTGATTATACAGATTCTCGAGTACACCCTTTTTCATCCGGGACTGTTCACGAACTACATGACATTTCCATTCAGCTCGTCCAAGCATGTGCATCTTTTTGAGACGCCCATCAATTTCCATCAGCGCCGTGCTTTGATGGTTGATGGTGGGGCCAACGACCTCATCACGCTGACAACTGCGCAAGATACTGCCAAGGTTATTACCCTGGCCGTCGAATACGAAGGTGAATGGCCTCTCCTTGGTGGTATCAGGGGAGCTGAGATAACCATGGGACAGTTGATTGAACTTGGAGAAAAGATTCGTGGTTTGTCTCACAACCTATATTCTACTCGAGTCCCCACCACTGATCTGTCTACTATATTCAGGAAAACCGTTTGCTGTGGAGAAGCTGGAGAAAAGTCAGCTTCTAGCTGGTACTGTCAAGACGTCCTGGATGCCTGAAGTCACCCACCCTTCCATACCCCCCGAAACGCGCGAAGCTGTTGCCCCGGCCTTGCTTTCTGGCATTCTCCTTGGATTTTCGTCCGGCAACTTCAGCACCTCTGACGAGTGGAATCAGCTTCTGCCTGAATACGAGTTCACTCAACCTGAGGATTTTCTGAGCAAGGCTTGGTCTGCTATCGATGGGGGTGCAAAGAGTGTTTTCCAAGACTATTGAACTCGAAGCCAAAGTCACGCAACTGGTATATCGAAGAGAAAATGATGGGATTGCATAAATATTTGACTTGAGAATGACTGTCGTTTGATCAGGCGGAGTCCGATAAATTGAGCTGCTTGTTTGGCTCCCTGCGATTCAAGATACCAGCACCGCGATCTACATCCGCGCGCCTCTGTCGGCTGGCTGTCGTGTGACGAAGTCTATAACTCCGTACGGGACGCGATTTGAGACTGATTGGTCCCCGGAAGCTTGCCAACCCCAATTGACTTACAAACACAGGAATAGGTAGACATGGGCCTAGATAGCTCGCAAATTGCTGCGAGAAGGTATTCCGAAATAGTCAATTGAAGAAAGCTCTGGCATTGATCTCACCAGATCGCAAACTCACTAGATCGTGCAATCAGACGGCTTACTAAAAGAGTTGTGCTGGCGTTTCGCCTTAATTCTCCTTGATTCTCCTTCTTAGTTGCACCAACATGCGCATCTCGGAGTCTCGGACTGCATGTGCCCCTTCTAACCCCGCAACAGCCCGCCCGCGTGGCCTACCTTATTTATTACAAATCCACCAAATCACATCATCGCTTGCACATCCTTTCCCCAGGGCATGCAAAAAAAACTTGAAAACCTGACGGGTATAAATTTGATGATGGCATTCAAATCATCTGGCTGAAGGCAAGCACTACAGATGTTCTCGTTTGCAAGGTCTGTTCAACATTTTCCACTATGGCACCAATCCGCGTCGGTATTATCGGCCTCTCTTCCAACGCGGCGGCAGCATGGGCGGCTCATGCTCATCTCCCTTACTTCTTGTCTCCTCTTGGTCGCTCCAAATACCTGATTACAGCGCTGTGCAACAGCTCAGTTGAGTCTGCTAAGCGCGCGGTCAAAGAGTACAACCTCCCCGCCGAGACAAAGACATATGGTAATGGCGAAGACCTGGCCAAGGATCCGAATGTCGATCTTGTGATCGTGTCAGTACGGGTCGACTTGCACCACGAAACCGCCCTTCCGAGCGTGAAAGCTGGAAAGGATGTGTACGTCGAATGGCCGCTCGCACAGGACGCGCACCATGCCAAATCGCTGGCCGAAGCTGCCAAAAAGGCCGGTGGAAAGACTATTGTTGGTGTCCAAGGAAGAACAGTACCCGTCTTCTTCAAGATCAGCGAGCTGCTGCGCGAGGGACGGATCGGCAAGGTCTTGAGCAGTGAAGTCAAGGCTGCGGGAGGTTGGATTGACCGGGTCGCAATTCCTGCCAGTTTGGAGTACTTTACAGACAGGTCTGTCGGTGGAAATATTCTGACCATCGGGTTTGCTCATCGTAAGATTCCGTTCAACCCCATCATGGCACGACATAGCTGACAACATTTGTGGCAGTATTCGATCAAGTCCAGCACGTTCTGGGCGATGTAACTGATCTGAAATCCCACCTTCAGATTCAACGTCCCAACGTCCAAGTCACAGATCCCGAGACTCAGGAGATCATCAAGACGATCAAGTCCAATGTCCCGGATCTGATCATAACAACTGGCTCCCTCCCAGCGTCAGAAATTGTGGCCGAGGACGCGACCCTGCTCGTTCGTTTCCGCAAAGGTCAAGCTTTCAAGGGCGAGGCACCTTTAGTGTGGACCATCAATGGCGAGAAGGGGGAGATTCGCCTCACTTCAGACGTCAGCATCTTTTTGCAGGCAGGTGCGGATCCTAAAGAAGTCCACATCGAGGTCCATGATTTTGAGTTGGACGAGGTTGAGCAAGTGGCGTGGGACTGGAGTGATTGGGAAGCCGAGCTCCCTACTGCGGCTAGAAGCATTGGTGCCGTTTTCGAGGCGTTTGCCAAAGGGAAGCAAGATCATCTCGCGACTTTTGAGGATGCTCTCAAACGGCACGAGCAGCTTGAAACGATCTTTCCGCGTCCTAGCTAGCATTTGAGGGAGGAGAAGTCAAACAATTTTGATAAACAGATATCGAAGTGTAATTGAGATTGGGAGTTTATTGCCCTACTCTTCCTGATGTTCGCGCGTGATCGGACCGCTTGCGAATCCGTCGTAAGACGCATCTCAAGAAACCAGATGTGACATGTGAGAACCCGCAGCCGAATTCACAGAGGCAGTGCCAGTTTTGCGGTTGCGTGGTGAATCAAGTAGGCCTGCTGGTCTAATTGAGGTATGGTAGGTAGTAGAGGGTAGCCAGCTCTGATTTGGTCCCCGTCTGACTCATCCAGCGACTGCACTGGCGCTCAGCTACGTAGACAGCAAGACTGCCGCTGCGCCTTCTTTAGACGGCTTATCCTGGGGGCGCATAAAAAGAGCTCTGCTTCTCATCTGGATGCATTCCGAAAGTGAAGCAACACAACTCTTAAGCAGCCCGTGGGTGATCGATCATAGCTGTCATGGAAAACACACCCATCTACTTCTGGCGGGAGACTGGCCAGCATGGTTACCTTTCTCAATGGTGGTTTGCCGATCCCTTCCAATCGCAACCCACGCCTGATTGTTCGCCAATCACCTTCAAGACTGCAGAGCATTATATGATGCATGGGAAAGCAATATTGTTCAACGATTCTAAGACTGCCCTCACAATCCTCAAAGCAGACCATCCCCGAAAAGTGAAGGCCCTTGGCCGCAAAGTCGCCTACTTTGACGAAACCATATGGAACAAAACCCGAGAGCGCATCGTCCGCGAAGGAAGCTTCCTCAAATTCAGGGGCAGCCCCGAATTGAGAGCACAGCTGCTGGCGACGGGGGATCGCGAGCTCGTGGAAGCCAGCCCAATGGATCGAATATGGGGCATTGGATTCAGTCCGGAGAAGGCGCCGTCGTCGGATCGGAGCCGATGGGGGCTGAATCTGCTGGGAAAAGTGTTGATGGACGTGAGAACCCAACTGAGAGACGAGGAGAGCGACGAGGAGTGAACGGGGGTGAAAGGGATACAATGAACCATATTCTACTGCACAGGTCTTCTCGAAGCTTTGCTTCTGGATTCAGAATATTCGGTAATAGTATTATTAACGTGCAAGTCTATCCCGTCCGTGAGCAGTTTTACATCCAATGAGCATGAGCGACTATCTCTCCAAATGACGATACACATCCTCGAAGTAGATATCGAATGTTTACAATTTTCATCCAAAGATCACGAGCATGTGGATTTGAAGAAATACTCATTGAACTCTGGAGCATATGGGAAGTCTCGATTCCTCGAAGCTCACACGGCGCCCGATGGTCTCACGTTGATCCACCACGCTCTCGCGCTGGTGGCCCAATCACCATCCGCTAGCTCAACGGGTGAAACGGTACTTAGCGGGTCTGATGTAACCTTATGTTGGTTCTAAAAAGGAGAGACTTTGCGGACCAACAGCTTTCCATTGTATCTTCATCTCCGGGCTCATTGGTATCGGCGTCCACGTCCATCGTGATATTTGAGAACATTCCGATGTGTTCTTGACAGCATGGCATAGCTGCGATTGCGATGCGAGAGCCACAGCGCCTTGTATAGACTCAGAACATAATGGTAGCACCTCGGCATAAACGACGTCGAGAGTTTCTGGTTGGCAAAAAAGGTCGGATACCGGCTTCTCGCACAAGGCGTGTTTCGTGAATGCCCATGGTCCGGGAAGGGCTGGTGCCCGCTTACGCGGGACCAAAGCAGGTAGACCACCATGGCGAAGAGGATGTGAACCATGATATGCATCTCCAAGAGTGAATTTGGAAGTCCGCAGGTCTTTCGTACAATGCATTGAAGCGCCATTCACAGTATCCGCATCAGCACAAGGGCTTTCTGGAATAAATTGGCCTTGCTCCGGTCTCCAAGACGCAGGGCCTTCGATAGGGTCTTCAGCTCAAGCTCCCCCAACTCAACTAACTGGAGGAACCTTCTGGTCGACAATGGCAAGGCATTTGGTAGTGCAGTCCACGATTTATGGCGGAAGCTGGGACCTGGTTGTATGTCATCGATCGAGACTTGAAACTCCTTACTTCATTACTACAGAGTAACAAAACTCGAGATCTAATCCTGGCTGAGTTATGATTAGCAACAAACGGACGGAGAAAAATGGCGGGTGAAATGAACTAGACAAGGACACTCAAGAAATGTGATGGAGAAACAACGTCGTGGTGCAAGATGGATTGCGGACGGAAGTCTCATCTTGGCCCCATATCTTCTCCAATTCTCCTTTACAAGCTCCAGCTTCAAGAAGCTGGAAAGCAATTAAGACGGGCTGTCGCCGGCGCCATGATAGCAACGATAACCCAACGAAGCTTGGTAAAAGGCCTGACCCAAAAGCTGCTGCTTGACGGGACGTTTAGGTGGAGAGCCGTGTAGACACATGCAAAAAGCGTCACGATACAAGTCCAAAGGAGACCTGTCACCTGTACAGCCGCGGACTATCGGAGAGGTAACCGATGATGCTGCTGGTGTTGTGTCTAGGGCCGTAGAGCTTTTCCCAAGGCCTCGAATGACCTGCTCGATCTCGCTGGCCGTCTGGGCGGCGGCCACGACCAATGATGGGACCCAGAGGCCGTGGAACAGATAGCAAGGAAACGAAGTTGTCATGTTTTGCCTGAAGCCCTTTGGTCAGACTCGATTGTAAAAAGAGCGGAGGAAGGCCAGAAGAGATCACTCATAGCTATGACAGATGCGCCCTAAGATACTGAGGCAGCCTCATAAGCATAACATGCATCCCCTCTTCCATTCGAGTGGATTGTGGTGGTGGCGGTTTGGGAACACAAAGCGCTATCTCGCGAGAGACCAAAACAGAACGTCTACTATGCAGTAGGTAGCTAAGGGCCTGCAAAAAGCTTTTGTCTCGGGCTCTAGGGAGATCGCCGGTGTGGTGTTCAGCCGGGCAGCTCTAGCGTCGATCGAGCAAAGAAGTTCTCGAGAAACTGGCGAATTGCGACAACGAAACAGAGCAGCTGAAGCAGGCCACACACCGGTGCGCGCCGCGTCTCCCGTGGCTGGAGCCTAGAACAACAAGCCAAGGCATCAAGCATCGACTGGCCTTCTAGTTGCGTTAGGGTTGAAAATGTGATGTGAGGACGTTCAGTTCTCGTAATATTACATCTCAAACATAGTAACTTACCCCCCCAGATGGAAGGCCATCGTAGTCTGCTACACGTACACATACAGCCTCCAAGAGCGGTGTTGGTTTTTGGTCATCCAGGCCTCGACTCCCCCCGTTGCAGCAGGCATTTCGCCCCAATGTTTTCGCCAGTCCCATATGCCCCTGTTCTATTTTTGTACAGTAGTAAAACACTCTTTCGGCGAGTAAAATGTTCGTTTTCTTTTTCGAGGGGAGGAGGGGAGGTAGTTCAATATCATCCAACCGTTTCCTCTCTCCTGCCTCGTGAGCGTTTGGATATCATCCTTTCGGGTTCCCGTAAATCTTCTCAGGTAGTGTTGGTTTAGTAGTAGTCCTTTCCGCTCTTCTGCATCTCGATGAGACGCCATCCTCTAGTCTCAGGGTTGCTAACGTCCTCCGGCACACGCGTGATACCAATAGCGTACGTCACAAGCTGGACCTTATCCTCCATGCCTGCTGCAAGCTCGCCGCTCTTGGCGTTGCGGTAGACGTGCACCTCCTGCGTCCTACACGTGATGACGAAGACGGGAATTTCACCTGGGTCGAGCATGCGAGCACGCACAATGTCGACATGACGAATATCAAGAATCTTGCCGTCCGACTTGAGGCCTGCCTGAAGGTATTGCTTGGTAAGAGCCTCGTAGACGGAGTACTGAGCCTCGGATAGCCAAAGTTTGAGGGTCTCAATATCGCCCTTGACGTAAGCGTCAAGAACTTCGGGCAGAATGTATTCGCGGAGCTCTTTCAAGAAGGGCTCAGTCCGGAAATTGGGGTCCATGGTGCGGAACTTCTTGATGACCTGCGCGGTCTCATTCTCGGCGAAGAATCCACCGATCTTGTCCGTCACCAGTCTTGCTGTCTCGATCAGGGGGTTGTCGGATTCGCGGTAGACCTTTCCGGCGCTGAAGAATCCCTGTGCGAACTTATTGGAGTCCTTGAAGTCCCTCCAAGCTTCTTTCCACGCGGCGTCCTTGTGAATAGTTACGTTGGTGCCAGCGCTTGAAGCTGTTAGCAGGTAATAGAAAATGCGCAGCTGAAGATCTTACTTGGGGTCCTCTTCGAAGATCTCGGGCTGGCCGTGCTTGGCCTGCTCGGCCTCGCGCTTCTTCCTCCGCTCCTCCTTCTCAACCCAACCACCATAACGCGACGAACTGCCGTCATCAATGACATCCTTGACGTTCTTGTACGCCTCAGTATCACGGATGGGCTTAGTCGCCTTGTCCAGGGCCTCGCCTGCAACGTTGGCAACCTTGCGAACTCCCTTCATGGCAGAGGTATCCCATGTCCATGCGGCACCCTTTCCGATAGCTCCGGCGGTAGATTTGACAGCAGTGGTGGCGGCGGAGGAGAGAGCACCCGTAGACTTCTCGTAAGCCTCGCGGGCTTTCCTGACGCGCTCGCTCTCGGTGAAGTCCTGGATTTCACCTGACAGGGCCTTTGTCGATTCGTTCCATTCCTTAGACTTGCTGAACTCAGCCTGCATGGTCTCCGTGAAAACCTGCCATGGTGTCTTGTCGCCGTGGGGCGGAGGGGGAGGGAGGTCCTCCTTCTTTTCCTTCTTCTTGTCGCCATTCTCCTCACCCTCGGCATTCTCTCCCTCCTCTTGCTTCTTCTCGGAAGACTCCTCCTTAACCTCTGACTCGGCGTCCTTAGGCTTAGCCTCTTCCGTAGCCTTTGCGCCTTCTTCGGGGGCCTTCGGCTTCTCGGTCTGCTGTTGATGCAGCTGTCGTGGCGTCAAGTGGAATAAGCGTGATTGCATCGAGCTCGTAACGAGTCGCACATCTTCGGGAAGAAACGGTGAGCGGAGAGGGGAGGGTCGGAAGGCGGATTGTTGTCGTGAGAAAGCCAGCGCAGCATTACCAGTGAGTTCTGTCGAGAGTAACCGGCGATAGGCGGGCGTTCTGCTGTGGTTCTGTACCGCCCGCGTAGAAACTCTAATAAGAGATGCACTCTGAGGACTTCTCCTCGCCGACAGCACGAGGGAGTTCATTGTAAGCAAAATCCAAGCTTGCCACCTCCCGACGTTAAGCAGAGGTGGGAGGGGAAAATTGAAGGGAGGAATAAGGTAGATGCAGATGACGGTTTGGGGCGGAGGACGGAGGCAGAGAAATTTTGGCTCGCGACGGAGACTCATTGGTCGGGGTCCAGAATTGGCATGGAGTAGCCTGTAGGACATACCTTAAGCTCTGCGATTTCGCGGAGCGCGGAAAATTCTGGCCTTTGTTCACCCGAGGACAGCCCGGCGCTCTTCTGGCCAATTAGGAATCGGGGGCGTCTTCAAGCCTTGCGACTTGTGAGCTGCCATTTTCCCTAGTCCAAAAACTTCACAGGCCATCGTCATACCAGCCAATACTTCACCCCCCGCTCGCGACCGGAAAGGGGATGATATCACGATGAGTTCCGCATCAACAGCTCGTCTTTGGGCGAGATCTCTCTTCCAAAATGCTGCCCGCCCTGCAACGGTATCCCGATCCTCACCAGTCCTCCTCCGACCATTTTCACAGACCGCAGCGCCGCGCGCCGACGATGCCGGATCGAAGAAGGGAGGCCAGGCTCTCCTCGCTGCCATGTACGGCAGCTCGAAGCCCGCTTCTCCAAGTGGACAGTACAAGCCAATAGAAGGATCCTCTGGCCTCTCTCAGCAGAGCTTGCTTCTGGAGACGCTCGACCGCGCATCGGGCGGTAAGTCTGGCCTCGGAGGCCTTGGAGGCCTCGATGACCTCGTACCCGACCAGGAGGACCTTCTCGAACCTTTCCACATTCACATTCTCTCGCACAAGCACAACACACACGTCACCGTGACGAAGCCCGACCGCGGCGCCATTATCTCCATGTCGACCGGTAACATTGGCTTCAAGAAGTCCAAGAGGAAATCCTACGACGCGGCCTACCAATTGATGGCATATGTCCTGGAGAAATTGAGCTACCAGGGATGGCACAAGAAAATTAATAAGATCGAGGTCGTGCTGAGAGGGTTCGGTCAGGGAAGAGATGCGGCGGTCAAGGTGCTGATGGCCCCCGAGGGCAAGATCTGGAGGCAGAAGGTCGTTCGCGTGGCGGATTCGACAAGGTTGAAGTTTGGTGGAACGAGGAGCAAGAACCCGAGACGTGTTTAGAGCAAGCAGCGGAAGAGAAGGCATCAAATGCCAGATGCATGTACACCACGCGTGCGAATGTACCATATATCAAAACAAACAACCTTCCTTGCATTCTGTGAACTGATGCAAATGTCCAACCCCTGTGGTATCGAGTGCTAAACGCCGCCAAAATCAAACGCCAAGCTAACCACACCAACACCTGCCTCACACGCTCTATGGAAACACTGCCCGTGGCGCCTTATTTGCGGTCGGGTGCTCTCTCGGCTGCGGGCAAATCACGACCGCTCGTGTCTCTGATGGCCTTTTTGCCCTTGCCGTTGCCTCCGCGCCTTCGCTCTTCTTCGCTATCCCAGTCGACGTCACCAGAGTTCTTGGAGTTCTCGGTAAGGAATCTCGGAGGGGACTGCTTCAGCATCCTAGAGCCTTCGTGAGCATGGTCATCCTCTTCCTCCAAGAGCGCACCATCTGCTGTCTCATATTCTGGCGGGTCGATCCAATCCCGAGGCACGACGCAAGGCAATGCGACGCCGATGCTTGCTGCTCGGTTCAACCAGCCGGGTCCGGGTCGGCCGGTCAGCTTCTTACATAGATACGATGTGAAGTGATTGCAATTCTTGGTCAGGAGATTATATGACGTTCCGAGGAAATCTTTCGACGCTTCTTCGAGTATTTGGTCGATTTCGGCTTGGGTTGCAAAGGTGAAACCTTGGAGAATCTCCGACTTGAAAGTGCCGCCGGGTGGCTCGGTCTTGGGTTTCGTCCAGTACACTCCCGTCACGCCGCGCCTTTCATGCCCGCCGTATGCGTATTCCTTTCCATTGATCACGACGCCCGAATGGAGGAGGGACGCGCCGACCGTCCAGAGAACTGACGATAACCTTCCCGGCTGTCAAGTAGCAATTCGTTAGCAAGGCCGTCGCGATGATCGGCAACGGGTGGGTCTCTCAGCTTACAGGCAGCAGATCGTAGACATGAATCGTAACTTCGGTCTTTGACAGCGACAACGTTGACCTGTGGTTGCTGGACCGAGGAGGCATATTCGACCAGCTGAATGCGGTGTTTTGAGCTGTCGCGAGTGCTGCTGGTGTATTACGTCGTATTACGTCGTACTACAGCAGCGCGAGTCGTAGGAGGAGGCGCTATGGTAGTGTAATGGGACGACAAGTGCGTCTGAGTCGACGGCTGGGTGAGATAAATATACTGGGACAAGCTCAAGGATAAAGGCGATGAGATGTTTCAGAGGTAAAAGAAGCTGTCCGACGAGTGAAAGCTGCAGGACGAGGGAATTGAACAAAAGGGAAACAAAAGGGAAACATGCACAATGCAGTCGTAGGAAGGCCCCAAGGCATGTCACAGCTGCTAACCTTGCCCTTGGCTCGGGCGGTGCTCGGCGCAGGTGCGGGCGTCAGCAATGTAAGTCGGTGGTGTAAGTGGTCGCTGAACGCTGGGGTAGCCGGGAGACTGAATGACAAGAACCTGCGAAGCGACACTCGAAGCGAGGTACCTCGTGCGACAGCTGTCTAGCGCAGGAAATGCATGGCATTGCGCGGCCCGAACAAGTACTCTGCGCCACAAGCGGGCTAAATGCAATGCAACCCAATGAGGTGAAAGGAATGAGGTCAGCGACCCGGCCCCGCGTGAGCTCCAAGCTGAGGCTCCCGCTAAGAGTGCGGGCTTCCCGTTCCCGGCGTTTAGTTCCGCCGCGGAGCCGAGCCCTCCAGGACCTGACCCCCGTTTGCGGTGGGGCACGTTAAAATTCATCTTACCAAGGCCACAGCTGCCCGCGCAACGAGTATTTTTTCTCTCAGCATCAACAGCTTCGCGCTTTTTCTCCTTCCTTCCTCCCCTTTCTCTCTACCGCCTGTTCTCCCACTCTCCGGGCAATCCGTAAGCGATTGAGGCTGGTCGCAGCCAGAGTCGCAATCACGACGTCCTTCATCGTCCTCCCTTCACCCTTCGCTTCTCGCTCCCGCTCTTTCCTCCCCCGCGCAGCTAGTCCTGCCTTTCGCCCTGCAGTGCTCAAGTGCACCGTACGCTACACACCCACTCGCCAGTACGCCAAAAGCCGCCGCAACAAGATGCCTCCCAAGAAGCAAGTCGTGGAAGAGAAGATTCTCCTGGGCAGGCCCGGTAACAACCTGAAGAGTGGAATCGTGGGTGCTACGCCTTGGAACCTGTGTGCGGGATCAGGCTGACCCCTCTTCAGGTTGGCCTTGCAAACGTCGGAAAGTCTACCCTCTTCCAGGCTATCACCAAGTGCAACCTTGGCAACCCCGCCAACTTCCCCTATGCCACCATTGACCCTGAGGAGGCTCGTGTCATCGTTCCCGACGACCGCTATGACTGGCTTTGCGAAAAGTACAAGCCCAAGTCGCGCGTCCCCGCCAACTTGACTGTCTACGATATAGCCGGTCTGACCAGAGGTGCTTCTACTGGTGCCGGTCTCGGTAACGCTTTCTTGTCACACATTCGCGCCGTCGACGCCATCTTCCAGGTCGTTCGTTGTTTCGACGATGCTGAAATTATCCACGTCGAGGGTGACGTCAACCCCACTCGTGACCTCGACATCATCAGCGATGAGTTGCGTTTGAAGGACATCGAGTTCACCGAGAAGGCACTGGAGAACCAGAAGAAGAAGACCCGCTCCGGTGGCAAGGGTCTGGAGCACAAGAAGGCTATGGAGGAGCAGGCCACCATGGAGAAGATTCTCCAGCACCTCAAGGACGGCAACGAAGTCCGAAAGGGCATCTGGGGCCCTAAGGAGGTAAGACCAATCTTTTTCAATTCCATACCCACTCCGCGCCTTTTTTTTATGATGATCAAGGGCCTTAGGCCCGATTTTATAAACCCAGCTCTTCGAATGCCAAGTGCATATTGAGACAAAAAACCATTCTGACTCGACTCCTTGTCTGACTACCATTTGTTTTGCCTTTCTCGTGCGGAACTTGGCTCTGATATCATTTCTAGGTCGAGGTCATCAACCCACTCTTCCTCCTGACTGCTAAGCCGGTCGTCTATCTGGTCAACCTCTCCGAGAAGGACTTCATTCGCAAGAAGAACAAGCACCTCCCTAAGATCGTTGAGTGGGTTAAGGAACACGCTAATGGCGACCCCATCATCCCCATCTCCGTCTCATTCGAGGAGCGTCTGACCCGCTTCGAGACCGAAGCCGAGTCTCTGGAGGAGCAGAAGAACGTCGGCGCCGAGTCTTCTCTGCCCAAGATCATTCTTCAGATGCGCAAGGTTCTCAACCTTGGCAGCTTCTTCACCACTGGTACCGACGAAGTTCGCCAGTGGACCATCCGTAACGGCACCAAGGCGCCGCAAGCCGCCGGTGTTATTCATACGGATTTCGAGAAGACCTTCATCCAGGCCCTCGTCTACAACTTCAGCACGCTCAAGGAACTTGGCAGCGAAGCTGAGGTCAAGGCCAAGGGCAAGGTTATGACGAAGGGCAAGGAGTATGTTGTGGAGGATGGTGACATTCTGCTCATCAAGGCTGGTGCAGCCAAGGGCTAAGGAATGAATATCTGATGGAAAATTTAGATGCGAGGACTGGTCAAAAGCTCTGCCTTTCGGTTTAGATATCACCGGCTAATAGAGATTTTCGCCGTATTCTATATTTCCACGTGAGACCTTGACACTATGTGACTTTTTTGGTGAATGAAGTCAGTGAAAATCGTTAGACTCGCCTCCCGACGCAAGTTTAGCCGATGATTTTCCTCCCTTTGTATGCCGGCGGGATCCAGCACGGGCCGCCCAGAACATGTCACTCTGTAGTCTGTATCTTCTCACTGAAGGAGCTTCCACACCAGATCCTGTGAACCTTCACTTAAACATCACCACGCCCCAAGCACACAACATGAGCCAACCTCCAACAAATCGCGGTCATGGCCGCAACATATCGGTGACAAGACGTAAGTTTATCCAACCGAGTGCGATCTACGAGCCTGCCCGGCTCACTCCGCAAGCCTTCACCTAGCTTGAATCGGATGCCACCACTCCAGCGTAGAGGCTGACGCAAAACGGCTGCACTGGCGTGTCTAGAACTGATGAAGATGCTGACACGATGACAGCGGTTCGTCCACGATCTTCGACTAAAGGTCCCCTAGACTTGGACGAGTGAGGAGCAATTTCTCCATGATCCTTAGCCTTTGTGCAACGACTGACTGGCCTTAATTAGCTCCCCTCTGAATGATCCCTTGTCGCCCAAGTCCTCGGCAGCAGAAGAACCAACACAGCGGCCGTTATCAGGACAACGGTCTCCGGCACCCGTACACCCTTCATTACCACCTGTGAAGACTACCGTCACCAAAGACTTTGGGTTCCTACTTCGTCCAGAGATCTACCACAGCATTAATTCAATCAACATCCCCGTCGCCTTCAAGACCTCTCCGAAGCAGCCTACCCCAGATGCCTCACTGGACGACTTGCTGGCCATGGGTCATTTCCGAGCGGCAGCCATCGCCGCAGTTCAGGAACTGACAGGCACCGGCGGTCCGGGACGACCTCGCGTCGACCCTACAGATCACCAGAGAATCTTCACCTTGCTGTACACTCGCCTGGCATGTCTCACCCTAATCGACGCGACATCAATCGCCGCTCAGGAAGTCAGATCGCTCGAGGATCTCAACGCGGCAGTCTACATTGATGAGACCACTGGGGAACACCTTGTACCTTGGGAATTACGTGTCCTCAACATCCGTTTGCAGGCGCTTGGGTTCGGCGACTCGAGGAGGTCCGTCATGAGCTATCACGACCTTGCGAGGGAAGCACGTGAGCAGATTAGCAAGGCGACAGCAAACCACGACAACTCGGCACGTGAGCTTTGGAAGGCGCGGTTGCACGACTTGGGCATCAACGTCGCCGGCGCTTTGGTCGAGATGGACGACCTCTCCGGCGCGGCGCACCACCTCGCAACGTTGAAGGACAGAGGAGACGGTAAGGTGGCACTTTCTCGGGCGCTTATGTGGCTTCATCTGGGTGACGCAGACGCAGCGCGACGCTGCGTGCAAAATTCTAGAGAGGACGGCAAGCATGCAGAGATGGTCATTGAGGCGCTTTGCCAGATGGCCGACGGTGAGTATGACGCGGCACTGCATGGCTGGCGGGTTTTGAAGGAAGAACTTATGGACGAAATGATTGGCGTCAATATGGCGGTGTGCCTCCTATACACTGGCAAACTGACAGAGGTCGGCTTCCCTCCTCTGTGCTCCTCGCATTCCTGCGTATGACAAAGTGCTGACAAGACTTGCAAATTAGGCGCGGTCTTTCCTCGAAGACATGGTCAGCGACGGTTACTCGTCGCACACTCTTCTCTTCAACCTCAGCACAACGTACGAGCTCTGTACGGAGCGGAATCGTAACCTCAAGCTGAGGCTGGTCGAAAGGGTCGCTGATTTGGACGAAACATCCAAGGGCTGGGAGAAAAGCAACGCCGATTTCAAGCTGTAGGCGGCGTACTCAAAATGAAAACCGAAATTAAAAAGCCTTACTAGAACCAGTTGGTGCCCGGACAAGGGTGATGGCCTATCCCGTGTGGCCCGGGGTTCGGTCCAATCACAGCGGTGTCGTCGCGGAGTAAACTTGCCAATGACGAAGTCCCGCGCTCGCACAATCGGACGGCCCTGCTTACCAAGATGCTTAGTTAGGGAGCATGCACGCTGTGGCAGGCTGACAAACACACGACACAACAGACGACGGACTAATCAAGATTCACGGCGAGCGATAGCCAAGCAACATCAGGTTGATGGGAGGGGCTGAGGGCTTTTTTTGGTGATATTTTGGGAGGTTGTCCAAAGCAAAAACCCCCGCGGCACCCGATGCACAACGGGCGCACTCTTGTCCTGGCGTTATGGCTTCTTTATCCGATCCTTCTTTTCCATAGCTGTCCAGCCCAACTTTGGACCGTCGGCGTTCCGTGGTCGCTTGCCGAAGTCCTTCTCGCGAAACCGAAGAGTGTCAATGATAAATTGACATCACCGTCCAGCCGAAGCCGCAACTGCAGCCAAATGCCTTTTCAAGATGTTTGAAACGCGGGAGGACGATTGTTCGGCTCCACTTTCGGAAACGTCCACCACAGATCTACAGCTCCGGACAGTTGCCCTGTTGGAAAAGATCGCACGATCGCAGAGCATGCTTGAGAGAAGAGTTGATTCGATGGAGAAGATGTTCTCGGAGCCCGTCACATCTCCAGCACTACCCGCAAGATTTCCTCAGTTCCGACGACTGCCACCAGAGGTTCGGCATCGAATATGGTCGCTTGCGTTACCAACCAGGGCTTTGCGGTTGCGCAAGTCGATAACAGGGGCTTTCGTCCCAGCGCTGCGACCACCGGCTGTCGCCGAGACATGTCGTGAAGCGCGGGACGTGGCGACGCTGCATGGCGGGATGTTGTCTTTGACGAATCACGCTGAACATTCCAAGGAGCAAGTAAAGACTTTTTGGACGTGGTTTGACGGCCGGCTTGACGTCCTTGAGCTGGAGCGCTGGATTTCGCTCGAGATGGACGAACCCCGCGGCATCAGGGACCTTGTTCAAAGGGCACGGCACGTTCTCGCACCGAGGGCAAACGCCGGGTGGTTTAAGAGGCTTTTCCAGGAGGCGGCCTCACTCAGGCGAGTCGGCCTCAAGTTCGACAGTTCCGTGGCAAGTCGCTGCGCTTGGGACCCGAATACCTTGAGAGAGCTCTTCGGCACCGTCGACACCGTCGCAATCCTGGACCTCGAGAACGCCGCGGAGATTGCGCGCTTCAAGTCCGCGTTGAGGGAACACTGGCGTTGTCCCTTCTTTTGCGAATTCGACATTGAGGGATGGGCGGCGACGAGATCCACGACTTCAGGTGGTGCGCGAGATGAGGAGTGGATGCGAGGGCTCGAGAAGACTTGGATGAGTGAGGTCGCCAGAGGTTGGGTTATGGCTAAGTGCACGGCAGAACATTCTGCAAGTGAGTTGGATGTGGAGAGTGAAGACGCGAGGGCCGCGCTGGCGGCCATGCCTGAGGTGAAGCTTGTGAGGGCGTATTTGCTAGCTGACGTGCACGGTACCCGTTGAGTAGTTTAATGCATCAACTGAAGTCGAAGAGATTCCTCTCAACATCATCTACAACGTTGTTAGCGGAGGTGTTGCGGCTATGATACACAACTTACTGGTCGAATCGAACTCTATGCTCTTTCCCACGTTATAGTGCCGTTCATCGCCTGCTGATCGGACGACGAGGTCCAAATCGTTCTGGAATAGAGCCGCTGGTGGATCTAAATACGCCAGAGTAACAAAAATCCGATTGCGGCCAGCAGGAAGGGTAATCGCTCCGCTCTTCCAACTCTTTCTCGACTATTCCACTTGCAGCGAACCCGGCACATCGAACGGCGCAGACTTCAAGGTATTTCCACCTTCGACAAATGACGAAGAAGTTCTGACCATGGCCACTAAGTATTCAATGTTGACACATCATAATCCTTGCTCGTAGTCGTACGGTAGACCAAGGCCACGTTTCTGAGAAAAGTTACCGCGCTGTTAATTAGTAGGTTCTTGATCAGGGCGGCCCTGGGGCACTTCTTTCCGTGCTCCTCCTGGAACGCCTCTCGGAGTAAGGCAACGCAACCAGCAACAAGTGGCGTGGACATTCTTGTTCCAACCATGTATATCCAGTCAGGGTCCCCTGAACTCCCCACCTTTCTACTTTTGTGATCCTTTGGCAATGCCCTTGAAGCTGCGGAGAGAATGGCAACTCGAGGTGCCACCAAGTCTGGTTTGATACGCCCAAGCACGTCGCTGGTGGACTCATCTTTGGTGTGCTTCGTCGGCCCTCGATTGCTGAAATCCGCCGTTTGATTGACTCCTATGCGGGGCTTTCCATCGGTGGCGCTATCATCGCATCTCCAGCAGCTGTTGTTTCTCGTTGATCCCGTGGCTTCTACTGTAATGGGGTTCTCGGCGGCTGCAGCGGCACCAATCTGCTCTTTAGCCTCTGGATATGTATTGGGGTCTTGGGCTGCCGCGAACAGAATAACGAGATCCGGATGTTTGTGGACAAATCTATCGATTTCGGTTGCTAGACCGTCATAGTCGGGCATGTCTTCTCCTTTAAATAAGTCGACCATCAGCATCAACGACACTTGCAACTACTATCTTGGCGACGAGAACGGCGACACCTATTCTCTCGGCGTCTGTGGGACCTCCAACACCCACAGTGTCAGCTAGAGATCTAACAAGCCCACTATCACCAAGATTCTTGGCAAACTAGTTGTTTCTACACGAGCTTCCACATCTACGATTCAGCCCAAGAGTACACGGTCTTTTGATGAGGTGGCAGGAAGAGGTGGGGAGGACTTCAAGTTGGAGGAAGAATCCCGAAGATTGAATAGCTATATTAGAGCTACTCGTCAGAGACTCAAGCTTTACTAGATCACATCGCGATCTACATGAGTCCTTGTGGGTGTTCGTTCAAAAGACCATAATCAATGTTAGCCTCATAACCTTGTTCCTTCGCATTGAGCGGATCCGGGGAACCATTCGCCGCTGCAAGATTCGTACTGCCGTCTTGATATTGGCACATGTCACATACGCAAATCGGGTGGACTAAGAGGGATTTACTTTGCGCCCCTCAATGAATATCTATGCCATTTTATCCTCGTCCTGGTTACCCAGTCTGCCTTGCTAGCCGATAAACCGAATTAGGCTGATGCGCAGCCGTCTATTCAAAACACGAATGACTGCCCTGCTGACGGCTTCACTGCACACGCCAGAGTGAGGAAAAGAGCAAAAAGGATTCTAAATGTAATTGTCTCTGGCACAAATTAGGTTAAACTAATTATCAAATACTACTGCCTTCCGATAACGATCAATCTCCGCCTTTGGGAGACGGTCGTCATGGTCACGTTTTGAAGTGATTCATAGGACGCGGAAGACCTAGATGATCTCAACTTGACTCTCGAGTGTACTGTCTGAGTTGCACTTCTCTTCCGTAGCTCATTAGTCAGACTTGTTCTTCTCACTCATTTCACAATGATTTCATTGTTGAGTCATTTGTCAAGATTCGCATTGAAGTGACGAACCTTGCAATCGGTTGCCTCAACCCATTATTGACTATTAAGGGAATTTCAGTCGTATAAAGTCTTCCGGCAATCTTTATATCAAAGTAGCGATGCTTTATGTCGTGGAACCCTCTCATCTTCACGTCCGAGAATAAATCCATAAAATCCATGACATTCTAAACGATCTTTCGGTCGATTGCCTGAAGGCTACCGGTTTCTGGGTCTCAGCTGTACTCAAGTTCCACTCTAGGCCTTGGCTTGATGATTTCTGGAGATATAGAGACCTCTCTTTTTCAAAAGTATCTCAGGGAGAGGAGGTATCTGAGGCTCTGTGTACTTTACACGTGGGTGTTGAAGTGGCACAGCGACAGCATGGCTCCATGGAAGACATACATAATTCAAGGGATTGCTCTGGCATTTCCCAAGTGACGGAAGACGAAAGGCTGTTTTCCGGCTTCCACAACCTGACACTTCACAGCCTCGGCGTCGCGTAGCTTGTGCGTAAGATGGCGATCAGGCCGTCTCCGCTGGGACCTCGGTATCAGGAGATTCCACAAAAGTGTTTGAAATGTGATTTTGGTTATGGTTCGGACCTAACAAACCCGCGGCTGCAGGAGGCTGTTCACGAGAACGTTGTAGGTGCATTGGAGACAATGATTTCTAGCTTGGACATAGCGGAGTATTGACAACACGACTTACAGACCCAATCGGGACTTTGAGCGCGTGCACGCTGGGTTACACGTTTTCGAGGTACCGATTCTGATCTCCAGACTCCCGTCTTTACTTGGATGTCTTCACAGGAAAATGATGCCTGCCCGTGACTGCAACTAAGCTGCGGTTAACTCACACCTCAGTCCCCCAAGCTCCGAGGTCGCATACGCACCTAGGGCCCATCGTTCCGGGGTTCCAGATTTGGACATGGCAGATTGAGCCCAGACCGAGGTCCACCAAACAAGCAATATAGCCGCGATAGTATATGCAAATCGTACCATGGTCCTCCCGTTCCAAAGACCTCAGCTACGGCTGGTATTGTTCTCTTGGGACGCTTCCAGCTCTAGCGAGGCGCCGGGTGTATTGTGTTGTCTCCGCACTATTCAAAGCCTCGTCTAGTCGATATAAACCTGACATTCGGGAGCGTTGCGTAAATCCGATATTTTTCACTCGCAATATCTGCTGGGGGTTGGTAGCTTGAAATTGGGAGTGCCAATGGTATCTCTCTTCCATGCGACGAGGCGTCAATGTGCGAGCATTTGATCCTTATGTCCGCTGGAGTCTTCCTTTTGAGAGATTCTCTCCAGTCTGATCTAGATTCTACAATCAAACTTTGCTAGCCATTGCTCTTTCATGATGCTCTACTGCCGGCTAGCCCTGCTCAGTTTTTGCGGCTTTGAGCATCGCCGCTCCCCATATCGGAATAGGGGAGGGGTCGGTCATCTTGATTCCAGGTTCGCCTATCACCACGCCCGGTAATGAGCCAGGCAAACGTCAAGTAAGTCAACTTCCCATTTGCATGCGTTCGTCTATTTCGACGTCAACACCATCAGTAATGATCAAGTTTCGAGTTCATGAACGGGATATGGACTAACCTGGTGTATAGACAGATGCTACTTTGACTGTACGAGATGATAATGTCGACGCCCTTGAGGACGCTTACTTCGCCCTTCTCGAGCCATACACCGCTGGCCCAGAACCTTCGGTTGAGACTGAGAGATTCTGCTTCATCTGGCCGACATCCTTGCTAGCAAGGGCATCGAAGTCGATATTTCTGTTCTTGGAGAGGCTACCGCTACTTTTGGCCTGTCTAACAAACGTCAAATATTCGAGATTGGAGGTTGCAAGGAATCGGATGTCATTGGCCTTCGCGCCACCCTTACCAGCCTCCGTTCAATTTACGGCAACAGTCCTCCTTTCGAAATCCGGAACCTTGTAACAGGCCATCATCGCGGCACTCAAAACTTGCAACGAGGACGTCATCGTTGGCCCAATCATCCCCGATAAGCCCGCCCCGGGTGGACCAATCATTCCCGACAAGCCCGGGGCAGGAGGTCCCAATTATCCCGGACGAACCGGTCTCGGGCGGGGCCAATCGCTACGCAGTCGCCCGTGCCCGGAGGTCCGATCAAGCCCAGCAACTAAGGTTGTCGACGCCCGTCGACTTAGTCCTGGACCGGTTCGGACTTGCGAAGAATACGAGTTTGCTATCAAAGTGCAACACCATCACAGAAACGCCGTGGATAAGGGAGTGCAGAGTTAGTACGCATGAAGACTATGGAAAAGGTTGGATCAGGGGCACGGGAGGATGGCGAAGGCCATGATGGCTTCGCAGGGCTTTCTCACGAGCTCGCATGTGATTTTCCCATGTTGCTATTTTAATTCTCTCTGGTTGCTACCTTCTCCTTCAAAAGGCTTGATTGGCTTCAGCTCGTGGTTTCCGAATTCTACGTGAAATCTGTTTCACGTTTGCTGAAAGATGGGCATCAAAGCGTGACAGCCCTATCTATATTCGTGGCGAAGCAACATCCATCGAAGCTTCAGGTTCCTGTCCCTGACAGCTCGCAACCCCAAGCCATCGACATCAAACAAGAGACGGAAGCAGGCACGAAAGGCTGCAATCAAGACTTTCCCTCGAGTCGTCTGGAGTCATTTCGTCTTGAAGTTGGGCTCAAGGATGAGGTTGTAGTATGAGAATCATCTCAAGGTCCCCGGATAGAGTCGCAAACGAGTATCAGCTATGATCACCACCGTCGCAGAAGGACCGAAACTCCCCCATAGCCTCACGGTGTTCTGTGTCCAGACTGACGACGACAACATGCCAGCGCCAAGAGACGCGATGACGGGTGTTCCTGCCTTTCTCAGCCTTCTCCCCCCTACCCAAACATGCTAAGCATGCTTCGACTCTGTTTCCTCTTTCGCACGATCCGGTTCCGGTTCTAGAAGAGACGCATAGGAACTCAAATCCCGCTCGGACAGGCTGTCATCGTTTCGATTTTACGGAAGCTATCGCAGGGCAGCAAAACTCAAATCTATTGGTAGAACTTTCCCCCTAACTAATTACGTCCCCTTCGACTGAAGTCGACGAGGCCATTCCCAACACTCAGGCCCGTGCCGTCGGCCTCATCGTCCGAGGCGCGTCCCTGATGGCTGACAAACTCAAAGGATTCCATTGCGGGCGGGAAGCCACAGTCCTTTGCGCTTCATGTTTCACTCGAAACTCCCGACCGAACTCGGCCCCTACGCCGAACGAGGACGGGGCATCCAGTCCGGCCGTAAGCATTCTCTCAAGGTATGGTGATCCCAAGAATACATCCGGCGCCCAAAAGCTTGCGGTCTCCCGTCCGGCCGCAATAGTGGGAGACGGCGGAGGGGCAAGGTGGCATATTTGTTCAAGGATTTCCGAAAACGATGCTTCGTCCCTCGTCCCTAGCCCAAACCAGACAACATGCACTTGCAAGACTTGTGGAGGCCTGACTTTCGTCGCTGCCACTCTGACAAAGGCACTTGCAGCCCATGGTTTCCCTGCAAACGGATGAAGCGGGAAAGCGACGAGACAACCACCCCAATCATCAGTTGTCTCGGCCGTTCTGTCTTTGGCGTGTCGGCTTTAACGAGAACCTGGAGAGGCTCACGAACTGATGACATCGAGTCATTCTGCCAAACAAATCCCATCGCGATCTTCCATCACGATTCCACCCCCGCAAACCTTCAGCCCATCCCGTCCATGGGCCCCCTTCGGTTGACCAATTCCCTGCTCCCGGCCGGCGTTTATGGGCCCATTTGACTGCATCGTGGCCTGTCCTTCCCCGGCGCCGCTTGTAAAGCACGATCACGCACCGCGTCAAGCGCCAGCCAAGCCCATGGACCATCGTGAACACCCTATCCCAGAGCCAGAAACGTGGCGAACCCAAACCAAACCAACAAGCCACGCAAAGGCAAGATCGAACCTAGAGATCCACATCTTCGCTTACCACTCGAAGCCAAACTCGTTTCTGCGCAGGACGCAATAGACGCAACGTCGGCGCCATCCACGACGAACGAACGCGTGCCCGCAAGGCCTTTCCTTTGCACCCATCTACAGTTTTCCATCTAATCACATCCCGTCCACGCTCCATTTAGACTTTGGATACTTTCACTCCTGTCTGATACGACCACGCCGAGGCGGCGTGAGCGTAGGAAAAGCAACGAGCGACCAGACGAGAGTCAATGGTGACCTAAGCCCTTCCCACGGGCGCAAGTCTAGCACAACTTGTTTACGCCTAGAGGGCAGACAGAAACCAGGGACCTTGTCAGACTTCCGTTGACCGTGATGGTTCCTGGAAGTCAATCACGGCCTTTCATGCCACAACGCATAGCGAACCGTGGCAGATGACGAGGTGTCGTTCTCATCTCGCACAAGCTGGAACTCGATGCCGTGCGCAGTCGAGGACCATCCTTCAAACCAAGGGCTTGGGCTCGATTGATATGACTCAAAGATGCTCTCGGACGGGTTGAGCGCGGTGATCATCTCTGGCGTTATGGTTAGGAGATTATCCCGTCCGTGCCAACGCGGTGAACTCACCGAGGAGAGCACCCTCCTCCACAACTTTTAACCTCACACGACATATCGACATGGGGGCATAGGGGTCCTCAGCCACGATCCAAGCGGATGGGATGCAAGTCCTCATACGCTGTCTGCCGTTCATCTAGCCACAACTATCTAGGTCCATCCCGGATCGCACAATACACAGCTCAAGTCATGGTCCCGGACACATGCTCCGGCTAACTGTCGCATCATGAGGAGAGATTGTGTGCCAAAACGATGCCCGCCTCACCATGAACCGGACGGAATATCACTTTTGCAAAGCAACGCCGCCGATCAAAGGCAACGTTTCCCCTACCTTTAAGCTGTGCGATAGATCCCAAAAATGTCACCCATTCTGCCTTTTATGCAGTACCCTTCGCAAGCATCCAATCCATCAGGCTTCTTCCCCGTTCGCGCCTGGACCCCATGCTTTTTTTTTGTTTCTTTTTGAGTCCTCGCGCCCTGGCTCCCGCGAAACCCTTTGATAACTCATGACGCCTATCGGAGCAACTCCATCTCCTGGCGGCGTGTGCTCAACCACAGAGCCGCCGCCACGAGCGAACACCAGTGCGTTCAGCAGGTCTCGTAATGGGCCAGGGTCCAGACCTTGGACACGCGGAAACTCGCAAACAGTCACACGAACCACGGACCGTGAATTCGGGTTTATGTGGGCGCAAGCCACTGCGTCTAACAGGAGCCTACCTAGCAGTCCTACAAGGCGCACCAAACCAACAGAATGCAAGTTTGATTGCCTGCCCCTCATCTTTCCCAATAAGCTCCGCTTTCTCGGACGGCGTACGGCGCGGCAGCTTCGGGAGAGGATGGAAAGGATGATGCAGCTCGACGCCGTCCCGTCACAGCCTCCTACCGGGGTCATAGTTCCGGACACTTTACCATACGTAGTACGGCTCATCAGCCAGCGCGTCGGAATCTCCCGTCGAACGCATGGATCACTTGATGCCCGTCAAGAAACCATCCATTCCAGCTCTCGACCCCTTTGCCAATGAATCTACAGCCTAGGTCTCTTCCTCGGTGGGGGGAAACAATACACCACCCTCCCCCTCTCCCCCCCCCCCCCGGCCGATCGCCAGTGCTAGCTCAGCCATGGCACACGTATATCTGGAGCCCCGGAAACAGGCTAATGGACAGAGGCGTAGGGGAAGAAAAGACGGTACCGTGCGCCGCGCCTCGTGCCTCGCTTACAGGTATTGGACTGTTGAGCGGTCCCAATGTGAAAAGTAACCAACCTATCGGGAGTTTTCTTGGGGATGGAACCCAAAAAAAAAAAAAAAGGCCTTCAACTTCGAGGCTGCATAGCGTAAGCACGGATATGGGACTATGTATTGAACAATGGACGGGGAGGGGGGCGGGGGGGGGGAAACCCCCTCTCCTCTTGGCTTTTCCGCCATCTTGTAATCGGTTAGTCAGTCGTCGACACGAGCCGCGCCATCATCCGTGATGCCGTCTTTGTCGGATTTTGAACGTGCCCGGGACCGGAAGGGTCTCACGAGATTACCAACCAAGTAGCAAGGCAAGCCCCGTGACCCGTGCCTAGGAGCCCCGTCGACCGTGCTGCCCGGGCGCTGTCGTGGACTTTTGATTGCATGTTGTCAACACGTAGCTCCACGTCAAGCCACTGCTCGGACCCGGGCACCCAGCCACAGAGCCCGCGGGCGGCGATCGTCAAGGCGGCTTGTGTGTTTGCGGCTTGCGCGTATACGTCTACGGTCTCCCGGCCGGGTTCACTTCTCTGGCTTGCCTCTCACACACTTCTTCTCGCTGCCGCCACTCACGGGCTCGCTCGCCCGTTTTTGGGTCTGATTGGTCCCTTGGCTCGGAAGGATATATATAAGAGAAAAAAAAAAAGGGGGAAAAAAAAAAAAGGCCGACGTACGGGAATGGCTGCAAAACATGGCGGCGGCGGGGGGATGATCGTTGATCTCATAGCGTCGCGAGACATCAGACGGCGGCTGTCAGAGGGGGGGGGGGGGCAGTGCATGGAGTTGGTTGACTTACCAGGGCGAGGTTCGAGAGTGCAGGCGGGCCTTGTGAGGCAGCGGACGCCAAAACTCCCCCTGGGCATATTTTGACTTGCGTACGTCGGGGGATGCATAGGAAAAGCGCTTGCGCTTGCGCTACGCAGCTTCATCAACTGGCCCGCCGCCGATCCCAGGTTGCATTGTTGATAGAGACAACATACATCAGCAGATATGCCGGAGCGAAACCCTGCATCATCAAGGGTTGCTTGGAAAGAGTTTTGACCGCTCCAAAGTCAAGCGGCCGACAGCATAGCTTGATTCCGCTATCCTAACGGTGATAGGATAGGTCTGAGGGTAGTCAGCCGAAGAGAAGTAGCTCTCAACTTCGACGTCTCTACGGCGACCGCGCTCTGGGTTATTCATTCCAGCGA